>DWCF01007233.1:0-10997 GCA_018230265.1 Delias oraia | reverse complement strand
CTATACAGTTTATCATTCAAGTAGTTAACCATAACTATGTATATTTTGTCTATATTAAATTCATGATCTGTGGTGGTCCTCAGCAAAAAACCGTACTTGTACTGTGTTTCTCAGAGTGAGTGAGAATATCGGAGGCCCTTAAAAATGACGCTTAAGTGGCGTAAAAACTCGGAAACACAACTATTGCCCAAACTTCAGCACGGTTGTCCATGAGCGGCGGTGTACTCTTACCGTATATTAGACCCACCTGCTTTATTTTCCGCTCTACTATAAAAAAAGTTATGGCTGAGTTGCTCGAACTGTGGACGTAATGCATTTAAGAAACCGCTACGCTGCTATTTTGACGATGGGTTCAATTTTAAAAACATTAAAACATTTTTGAACACCTAATTTACATTCACATTTTAATGTCCAAAGTAAAGTTCTACTAAACTACATAATTTTAATAAATTTAAACTATTTTAGGACCGTTCAAGCTAAAAGTTTTATTTGCCTGTGATCTAGTAAAATGTTTTACAACTGATATTGTACATCTAAGAACATATGTAACTTACACTATTTTGTAAAAACTTTAAAGAATTTAGATTGAATAGAACATATCATTTATAAACTCATGATATTATAAACTTTGTAACTTTATCTTTTATGTGGTAAGCGATCACTACCGTCCATGGACAACCGCGCCACAATCTGTGCTTTTGTTTTATTGCCCGCTAAAGCTGCCTAGATCTTTTTTTTAAAATACATTCTTATTATAACGAGATTAATAAATTAATTCTTTATAGCAATAGTATGTTTCTGAACTCAAAATGTTTTATATTTACAAATTTATAGATTTAAAGTAAATTAATTTTATAATGTACAATTCATTGTCATAATTATGTAAATATATCATTTCTTATAGAACAGTTAAGCTATGGTTAAGGTAGAACACAGCATATTCTATTATCAGATAATACTTAGTAAGTGTCTCAATCTCTGTCAACAATCATCTCGTCTCCTATGAGATGCGAGCTGGCAGCGATACATATCTAATTTTGAAACATCCATTCATTTGGCGAAAGCGAACCTCAATGAAAGGACAGACATTGTAGGATGCCATATAACACACATAATAAATTATCGTATTAACCGAAATAGAAAAGCTTATTGGCAAATATTAATCACAATTCTTATGTACTCACTGAATAAATGGAATGTGTATAGTATAGGTAACGATTTAATAGTCAACAGATAACTAGATGATACATATTATCTAATCATGTATCTAACGGGAAACTTACAATCTTATTTTTACATTTGAGATTCTTCAATAAAAGAAAATAAAACTTTTGTTCGCTTATCTCGTGGCATCTAATATACCATAGAGATTTTAAAAGATACTTAAAGATTCATAAACGTAAGCTTCCCACCTCAGGTTGAGTCGTAAAGCCGAGTGTAATGTCAGAACGGTATGTTACATACGTAGGCAGCTGTAATAACGGTTACTTAAGCAGTTGCTTTCTAATAACACCTGATGACGCAAATACACCAGCCCCTTGAGTTTATATTATTGAATTTTGGTAAACATGTCGCTAGAGAGCGATAAAATTGTAAAATATTAGAGTCATACTTACATCGAGTGAGACTGATAAAGGTTTTGTCCTTATTTGGAATAAAATATTGCCTTCATTAATTATTAATTGACGTTTTGCATTTGAATTTGGAATGGGAAAAGTAAAACCACGGCTATGAATTTTATTTTAAAAAATTATTTCCTGTTTATTATAAACCAGGTATTTTGACAAAAAAAACATTTATATTAAAACGTAAGTGGAACACCTGATAACACAATTAAACACGTACAAAGGCACGCGACACATGGGTAACCTCTTCAACTCGTATTAAACATAATTAATTCTCGAAATGTTTTGAAAACATCGCATTGCAAGTATGACTTACAGATTTAATAGACAATGCCACAAGACGGAGTTTGTTCAAAACTTCAGACAAACTTGGATAAGTTTCTGTGCATGCCCTTCTCCTAAATTGAAATGGATACCAAAATACCGGAAGTTGTTTTGTTATTATCTGTCAGATGGAATATCTGTTTTAAATCCGGTATGTACTATTTTTAACTTGGGAAATTTATTAAATATATGGCGTGTGGAAACTAATTGAATAAATTGATGTTGAAAACACGTTGCTTTTAATATTTCTTTTTAGTGGATTATTCTTTTGTTAAATCATTTTTTTATTTTGATGTTCTTTGATCAACTCTACGTGCTAAGCCATAAGTTTTTTAGTAGAATAACGGACATCAGAGCAGGTTTGTCTCCTATATGGTAACAAAACACCGCCGCCCATGGACAACCGCGCCATAGTCCGCGCATTGGTTGTATTTCCGGTATTTTAGGCCTCCGATATCCTTTCTCACTCAGCAAAACACAGTACAAGCACCGTTTCAAGTACACCTACCATTTCACGCTAAGTATTTTTCAAGCCCCTGGTATCATTTCGGACTAATTGGGCCGGCGCCCATATGTTAGCATATGCTTCAGCATGGCTCTCTCACGGCTGTAACAATATTAAGACAGTCGCCCAACCTCTGTCTAGTCCTTCCAGAGACCGAATAAATTATAAATTAAATTATGTATAAGTTTATTCGGAAAGGGATTCGAGTCCGATACCTCCCTCTTCATTGGGTACTTATTTAACCACTTAGCTACGAGGCTCTCAATTATTATGTATTTTCCACATTTCCCAAGGCTCTCTGGCCTAATAGACAGAAGCCATTATAACTTGTTCATATGATATAATATTATCTACTGCAGTGTCACAATTTATAAAAACCGTTGAATTTTCATCTCACAGTATACGCTTAAATTAGACACGAAACATATTAGAAATTAATATACGATTATAAACGAACTACATTCAAAATATGTAATGATATAGATCTTCGAAAATATACTTTTTTACATTTTTGCGAATTTTTCTTTTGCAATATTTTCAAATATTGAACGTTGTAGAAACGCAATCTTGTCCAGTATGCTAGGGAAATATAATTTCGATCGGACAGCAATCAGAGCCCGTTGAAGGCGGCGCGTGAGATGATTTTATAAAATATTAAATGTACCCCTGAATGCCACACGAAACGCCAATGTCGCTAGAATATTTTATGCTAATGTAAACATATTATAAAATTTGAATTATGGCTTACAATATCTGAACGTATATATCACAAATAGTATCTGTTAATTGCGGTAAAATATGTTTTTGATAAATGTCATTTACAATTATTAATATTAAATATAATTATTAGTCATATTATGACTATACTTCCGGTAAGTACTTGACGTGTTCCTTATATATATTTTTCTCAAATATATTATTTAAATTTACTATTAATACTGGCCTTATAAGATATATTATTGTTATTTTTTTTATTAATATACATTTATTTCATATTTATTTATTTTCAAATATCATCAATTTTACCCAGTCGTGGTAGAACCCTTGTTTGAAAACTGTTTATTACCTGAAACAAAAAAAAATGTCATTAGATTATATAAATTTTACTTGTTATATTTTGTCTGACAAATGATTGAGTATACTGACAACGAAAAAAAACCTAAGATAACTCCGCAACATGATATTATCATTCTTAGCTCATGGCACAGTCAGAAAAGCTTAGAATTTATCAATTTCCGTGTCTATTGAAATACATATCAACGTCAGACTTCTCCGTATCAGAAAAATCCTTTCAAGTGTAGCACTATCATCGAGACGGCAGAATAGATCACTCCCTGTAGGAAGGCGTCAATCGCAAGCTGATTTATAGAGGGCGCTACAACAGGCCCGTTCGACTAAGCTGGCCGGCGAAGCGAGGGGTTTTGCTCGCGTCGGGCGCGGGGCCACTAGCAAACAAGTCACTCACCTGCAGTTCCCCTCATCGAGAATGCGAACCCTAGTAAATGCTTTTATAAACGAAAGCATTTTAAATTTCGAATAGTCTACCGAAAACACGGACGGAACTTCCATGCATGACATGCGTGTTAACGCTTTGTTGCATGGAAGTTGGCGCTCGGTCCATTTTAACATTTTCAAGGAAATTTTACAGAGTTTACTTTAAATTTCCCAACAAACTAAATCCTACCCGCCTAATAGCTGGATTCACTAAAGTTGAACATTTTTAGTTTTAATTACGCCAACTTTTAAACAAAAATCGTTAACAAGGAAAATTGTTGATTTTGAAAAGGTCTTTTATGCAAAACCCAGAGCAAACTTGACCTAAGAATTCAATCAGGACTCGGTTGGCAATAATTGCACGATCCGAGAGCGCACTATTGCGAAACTTTACATTCCGTTGTTGGCGTTCTATTGAAAACATCTTAACGCTACTCCTACTTCTACACTTTGAACTAATAAATTGTTACCAGGCAAACTACTTACATCAACTAAACTTATTTAATCTCCAAATGCAAATGTTTTCGAATTACAACTTCCGTTATTTGCGTGGAATGGATTTTTACAGGTGTACTATGTCATGTCGTTAAAATTATTAAGCCAATTTATATTCAGCGAGAAATTTTTGATTTACTAATGATAGATTGTACACCATAAAACATAGCGTTTGTCTGTTATATTGTTTAAATAGGAGGATATAATTGAAACGTTTTAGGAGCATTGAAGAAGTTTTTAGTTCAATTTAACGGCAATCAGGGCGGCCGTTGGAGACGGCGCGTGAGGGGCATACTTGAAATATTAAATGTGCCAGGACGAAGGGCCGGCGGGGACATTGCTCACTAATTTCATGTATTTTGCATTATCCTAATAAAATCCAGCAAATTATTTTGTAAGGCTTTCAAATTAATACCATTAGAAAATATAGATCAAGGATATTTCATAAGTTAAAAATAAACTACAACGAAAAAGCTTTTGAATTTTTCGGTATATATATGCGTATGTTACTAACAAAAAAAATGTCTTTTTATTCACGAAATAATTTTCAAGTTCCATTTAGTAGATCCAGAGATTACTCCCTATTACGATACAGACCCACAAACTTTTCCTGTTTATAATATTATTAGTATAGACTCTTATACACTGTCTGTTTAAAATAATATTTAGTAATGCAATATAATAATTATAAAATAATAGTGTACATCATTAAATCCTAGTATTGTATAAACATGAATAATAATGTTTGATAGGAAGAAACCATATTAAAACTATTAACTTAAGAAAATGTGGCGCGGTTGTTCATGGGCGGCGGTGTTCTTTTACCATAGGAGACCCACCTGCTACGTTCTCCGCTAAAGAATAAAAAAAAGTATTGATATAGTAAGTCTTGAATTTTTAAAAATAAGAATGAAATGTCAGCAGTTTCGTGTATTGCAATCCCACAATTGTTTCCATTTGGCAATTTGCGTTTGAAATGTAGGGACATCATCAATACGTGAAAATCTCATTCCACAATTTTAACATTGGTATCATGAAACATTTATGATAGGAAAACAAGCAGAGCCCAAACAATTTTCCGAATGAACGTGCCGCGGCATACAATAACTGAACGTTTTTAAGGCGATGAGCTGGTTATAATTGTTCAATAGCATTGTTCTTTTTGATTTGATTGTATCTTTATACGCTATGTATTTTATTATTGATTGCATATAAACATATTTCAGTTTACATAAATGGCTATTATATCGATCTACAACAATAAACATATCCGAGGAGATATACATTTGTAGTAAAATGTTACTAAAATAATATAATGAGTCAATTCAAGGTCAAATTTTATTATATAACTTTACAATCATTTGACATTTTCATCTGAAACAATAATATAGTTGCGGCATTGTTAGAAGAAATTGTAGATAAAAAGTTTCATGTAGTAATAATTATACAAAGGAAAAATTCTTATTACTTCGCTAAGATTTCTTTTGTATTTCACTTCATTTGCATTTCTAACACATAGAAGTTTTATTCTTTACTAGCGGTATACCGTAGTTTTATATGCTTTAATAACTTGGCTGAGGATGATCGTAGAGCAGTAGTAAAACACATGGACAATTAAATCAACATTCATGAATTTTAAGTTGCTATCAAAATCCTATGTAATAATTTAAATAAAGAGGAAATAATAACATTTAAATTTGTATTTAACTTATAATTCCGTATCTTTTTAAACCGATTAGATATATATTAATAAACAATACTGAAATAATACACAAGAAACTCCAATTTATTTAGAGTTATTGCGAATATAAAGATGTTTATGCAGATTTTATAACGTAACTGATTTATGGCTTATATACCTTTTTACAGCCAATATTTTATTTTTTTGTTAAAACTTTGTGATTCTCATATCCAAGCAGTCTTGTATGCTACGACGACGACATGGGTACCGGATTTGATTCCCAGCTTTTTTTATAGTCTAGCGGGTAACGGAGCAGGTAGGTCTCCTATATGGTAAGTGAACACCACTGCCTACGTACATCCACGCCACAGTCCGTACATTGGTTGTGTTGTCGGATTTTTACGCCAATTAAGAAGTTATTTAAGAGCCTCCAATATTTTCACGCACTTAGCGAAATCTAGTATCGTGTAATCTAACGTAGTAGCTACCTTTCAAGTATAAATACCGATTCACGCTGAGTATTCTTTGAGCACGTCGTATCCTTTCGGAAGAGCCGGCTCAATTAGTGTGTTAGCATATGCTTCAAATCTGAGTGATAAAATAATAAAATTTATAAAATGTATTTAATCTTTGGAAGGACTTGATAGTGGTCGGGCGAGAGCCGTGTTGAAGCGTCGGTAAGTTACTGACGATACTGGAAGTATAAAAACCCTACAACAACATCAAAAAGCAGATTACAGCGCGGGAATGCTTGGTTAGCGGTGATGTCTGACGGTCAGAGGACGCAACATCACTTCCATCCAATTTATAATATAATTTAAGGTTTATATGTACCTATTTTTATAATTTAATTTAATTAACAATATATAATGTTAGAAAACACATATCAGATGTCATAAATCATTTTATGTATAACAAAACAACATCTTTTCGATACACATATGGACAAAGCAGTAAAGCAATTTCGAAGGCATAAGCGGACACACTACACTAGCGTCTTTCACATGTAAGTGAAACAATACAATCAACACAAATATTGTTTAAAACTTATCTACTCGAAAATGGAATGAAAAATAAGATAAAATCTCTTATAACAAATAAAATCAATTTTATTATATATGTAATTCGTGATCGTTCTTTCGAAAATCGGTATCCTCAGATACCCACCGGTCGCGCCTCGCTTTAGATAACCCGAAATCAATGAACTATAAATCCATTGTGAAAGTTCGCATAGACTCCTGCCTGGACTCTGAAGATTAATTTTCTTAGTTTAGATTGTTTCGTGATCCATTGTACCAGCGATAATTGGATTTTCTCGAATATCCATGATTCTGTTACCTCTTCACATAGCTTCTACTTGGTAAAATTCATCTGAAGCAAAAAATTTAACTAGATTTTCTGTTTTTATATATAGTACAGCGGACAACGGATCAGGTGGGTCTCATATATGTTAAGAGCCATCGCCGCCCATGGATAACCGCGCCACAGTCCGCGCATGGTTGTGTTGCCGGCTTATTACGCACTTAAGCGGCATTTTTAAGAGCCTCCGATATAAACATAGCACAAGTACCGTTTCACGCTGAGTACTCTGTGAGCATGTGGTATCACTTCGGACTTCAGTGTTTAATTTAACATAATTAATTTAATTTAAGTTTTTAAAAGGTCTCCAATATTGTAAGACAACATTGCCACCCATGGACAACCGCGCCACAGTCCGCGCATGGTTGTGTTGCCGGCTTTTAACGCCACTTATGTGGAACTTTTTAAGGGATTTATATTAATATTTGGATGTGGTAGACCTGTTATAAATAATAAGAGTTCTAAGAGGAAAATATACTTGTATTACCAACTTACTTGTAAAGAAAATATACGATCTCACCTCGTCTCAATAAAATTAGTAAAAATATTTGTCCAAGTTGTAACTTGGACAAATATTTTCTTATAATCTTAGTATTTAACAGGTTCATGTGTCTTTGTTATTCTATTTTAAATTGATCTAATTGAATTTAATATTTCTTTTTTTTTTAAATAATTACTTCTAAAAAATTAAATAATATCCAAAATAATGAGCCTTAAACAAAAAATTCAATAAAAAAGGTGAGTCGGATTGGGGTTTATTGAAACGTTATAATAAATATTTTTAAATGTAAAATTCAAGAATCTCAAATTGTTAAGGGAAATTTATTTTCTAATGGTGTATTTATAAATGCTGTGCCAAATCTACATTTGGCTTTTAGTATCAGCAATTCAAATTATAAAGCACGTACAATGTTGTAATTAAGTGGAGCGTAAAAGGCCGTCAACGCACCCGCTATCCAGCAGGAGCTGTACATGGGCAGTGGATCGGGCAAGACGAGCCTCTGACTCGTTTACTTCCCGTTTTATAAAAAAATCTTTCAGGTTTATTCTTACGAATCACTGTAGAAATAAAAATTATTTCAGACGCTTCCAACCCTGAAAACCATTAAAGGATATTTTTACAGGCGTACAGCAAATAAAAGCGTATAATAATAATGTGAATTATTTTGAAATCTCAAAACAATAAACATTGTTAGCTTTCTCAACCGCAACTTTAGATTCAGGTGAGTAACTCGGGTAATAAAATATATACTTTAGTAGTGTCATCGTCAAATGTAATTCAATTTCTTTCTTGTACCATAAAGGCTAAATTTGATGTCGAAATTCTTTATAACTTATATGATCTTCTTTAAAGTTGTAGTTTTAATGAACTTCGCGGTTTCGCCAATACTGTTATGACCGGATTAAATATTTCATATTAACAATGTTTATTTTTTACTTTATACTTAATTGATATTATTTAATAAATCAAGGCAATAGGCGAGAGAATGTCTGTTCAAATCATAAAAATCCCCTTGTTGATTCACTTATACTAATTTAATAACACCCATCTGTAGAATTGGCTGCTAGCAGGGATATTTTCAAACCAATACGACCTGAGGACCTTCAATAAAAGACCGTACGTATTCCGCAAGGCTGACAACCCGTGGCTCTTCAAGGACTAGGGGTGTCCATGGACGGAACACCGTTTATCCTACTCGAGCCTCCTTCTCGTTGGTCACCGTTTCCATAAAATACCTTCATTTATGAAACTAACAAACAATCTAACCTAAAAATAAATAAATGACAATAAATGCCAATTAACCTCTCGACTCACACAAGTCAATAAAATGTAGTCAGTTTTTTTATTTAACCTATATGGTAAGAGAACACCGCCGTCCATGGACAACCGCGTAACAGTCCGCGCATTGGCTGTGTTGCTGGCTTTTTACGAACTTAAGCGGCATTTTTTAGTGCCTTCGATATCATCGCCCACTCTGCGAAACACAGTACAAGTATTTAACAAAAGTTTTAATCGTTGTATCGCTATTATGTTCTTAGATCATTCGGCATTTAAAACGATATGAATTTTCGTTCATAGCCAGCGCCGTGCCAGTGACAGCGCCGTACGCGATAATGTTCAAATTAAGAAATACTTATTTATTTTCAACGGTTTTATATCCTTTACATACTAGGCCAATTATCATTACACTTGTAGTTCATTTTTAAATGTCGAGCGCTCGTGGGCTGTCGGAAGAGGAGAATTAATACCACTTTTTTTAAAAATATATACGATGATACACAAAAAAGCTACGTTATTATAATCAGCACATTCGATGTTATCAATTAAAGAGAGACACTCCACCGAGCACGTTTGTAAAGCGCGATGCAAATGGATTATCATCCGTTCGTTCTCACGCACAAAAGAGCACGGCATTGTATCAGAGTGAAGAAAATTCTAGAAAAAAGCTGTCGAACAATGTCCCTGTTACTTTTGACGTTTCTTGACTCTCTAGAAACACCAAGGCGCCGGCATATATATATATTTTTTTGTTGTTCTATAGCGGAAACACTTTATAAAACCCTCTTCTAATTATGTTTATTATTATGCATTTTGATTGTAAGTTGAGAAATTATCCAAAAGAGTAGTATTTTCTAGTGAAGAAGTAATCGCAGCTTGGCCAAATATTATTATTGTTAAGAATATTAAATCTTGCATCTATTAAGAATTTTTTATTCTGTGTATACCAATATCAGATCCATAGATCAAAATACATATATTTACACCATACACATTAATTCGTTATACTCGTTAAACTTTCCATACTAGAAACATTTAAAGTAACCCTAAAGAATTTTATATCGATTTTACTAATTTACCATGCAGACGTCTCTTAACAGTTGGCGCATTAAATATTACTGAAAAGCTTCCGTAAATATCATGTTCAATGGAACTGGGGAGGCAATTAATAAATGTTTAGATTCCTAAAGTCTGTATTTCGCTATTTTACTAACATCTAACTGTTCTATATCTATCATAGTACAATATATTAACACTTAACATAAAAAAATATATAAAAATCGATTTTAACATGAATTGAATTAACGATATGATTATTTTTATCACCATTTCAGCCGTAGAACATCCACTGCCGGACATAGGCCTCCCTAATATATATATATTGGAATTAGTGATATAGTATTAACAATGTTTAGCTAAGAGCGACATGTTTAACACAGGCCCTCGTGCTAATAACAGCATGAAATGTCAGCTGAGCCTATTAGACAAATTTCGCGCGCACTAGCTAAGTGGGCACGTCGATTAGCACCGGAAGTGTTATGATAACTGGCCATCATAATCACTTACACGCTACTTATTAGGTGTGAACCTTGCAGTACTTGGCTGCGTCATTCGGTTAGGACATAAAGTAGCCAGTTTTGTTCTATAATCAGTATTAATATTCATCATCATCAGCCCATCTAAATCCACTGCTGGACATAGGCCTCCCCCAAAGACGCCCACCCGCTGCGATCT
>DWCF01007232.1:0-10998 GCA_018230265.1 Delias oraia | reverse complement strand
CAACCGCTGGATCCAGATCGCTCAAGATCGCAGCGGGTGGGCGTCTTTGGGGGAGGCCTATGTCTAGCAGTGGACTTTTATGCAGTGGACAAGCGGTGGACAATTACATAAAAAGTTTTTATTTTTATTCAACTGAATTCCTTAACTGTTTTCATTTAATTCTCCTTTATTTTAATTGGATATGTATTCTGTTCAATTAGAATGCGACTATGAAAAAGAACATTACAAGAACAAGTTAAAACCAGTTAAAATTATGTTATCTTTGCGAACGTAATATGTGAAGTAAATCCGCTAAAACCTCGGATTTGTTTACAGTAGCACACATTTCAAGTCATGTAGTTAGTTACCGTAGATCCGGAGGCTCTAAGGGGAAAGCTTCCACAGGAAAATCTCGTCTCTTTTGTCTGTAAAATCCATAAAAAATGTTTTTACATTTCGATATGTAGGCAACTCTTACGGTTTTCTTTTTAAAAATTCACTAAGGAACATTACGTAAGCAAAAATATTTTACTTGTAAAACCTTTGTTTTGCTTCTAGGTTTCTTGATAGTTTTTCTCGCGATATTATTACAATAAAGAAACGCTGTACTCTAGCCTTACTTCTTGAGATAAACAAATCGTGAAATAAATAATTAAGTGGTACATATATCATAACTACCAGAATTAGGGTGGCAAACTTTTATTTTCTCTTCTTATTACAACATAAGATTGCCATGTTCAATAATTTTACACTTATTAAAACTGTAGCTAAATTTAGACTTTTAAGAATATAATTTTAGACTTATTAAACTATTATTTGGTAACGAATATTCCCTACGGTCCCGTTAACGAAATTGACTGTTAATTAAAGGTAAATCTGTAAGAAAATAGGCAACGAATTTCCATTAATTCTAAGTTGATATCACATAAATTAGGAGAAAGTTTAATGTAATTTTCCCCAACCTCAATATAAAATAGGCCGTTTATTCAGTTCTAATTACGATAGGTCTATCAAGCGCGATTTACAATTCATAAGACATCATTATTTTCTCAATTCAAAGCTGTGTTTACGACACGCTGGCTTAGCATTACACAATCAGTAATTAACTACGATCGTGTGAGTAACGACAAAGAGCTCAATTATATAATAGAAATATTCAAATATTACTCGAGTTAGTCCTGATATATTACTTAGAAAATCGAAATATGATTATAAGTTAATCATAAATTAAATGCTTTGGCTCTGAAATAAAAAACTGAAATAAGAATTGTTCGTTTTAGTTTAATGTTTTTTATTGAAAACTAAAATAATTATATACAATTGCGCGTGCATATTATTAACTTCATATGTACCAATACAATGTTAATATCTATATACCCTATTAGTAATTACAAACAGTATTAATAGATAAGTTTAATTATTATAAAAATAATTGGTCCATTATTTTATAAATATTTTTCTTAGGTTGGTTAAAAGTCTTGCAACTCCATCTGGACCGTAACATCTTTTCAGCTTTTTAATATTTTCGAAACTGAGACTAATTATCTCGTAACAATTTCTCAAAAACTTACAATTTAACAATCAAAACTAAAGAGTCATCTTAGCTGAAATTAAAAAAGTTTTTTTTTGTGAAAGAGAAAGTTTTTCAACTAAAGGGAACTGTAGCAAAATCATTAACTTCAAATTACTGATTTTGAAATTTAATTACTGAACTCTCAGATTTGGCTGTGTTCGTCAACCGTGTACTTTTCCCATCAACGCACCCGTCGATCCAGCAGGAACTGAAGTGTCCATGGGCGCTTATCTTATGCACCGCTCCTAAGAACCATCTTAATCGCTTATCTTAGGCTTAAAATTTAAGCTATACATTTTCATAAAAACCCTCATAAGAGATTGAGCATTTGAGAAGTATCTGATTTCTATTATAATTGCATAAAACTAATTGAAAACAATATGTTCTAGTTGAATCTTAAAATAGTAACAGATTATATGATTTATGGGCCGTCACTAATGACGCACATATAAAATCCCCACATAATTCTTATCCCAGATGTGCGGGAACAAAATTATTAACCACTTCCCTTGCCGTGGTAAAATAACTTAAATGAATGAGGGTACTTACTGCCCCTGAAATAGCTTTAAAATTACACGTAACAAGCTGTTCGCAGATTTTTCTTACTTTATATTATCGAAATCTGCATTGATATTTTCACCCGTAGGATAGCTATGCGGAAGCATATGCTAAAAAACTAATTGGGCCGGTGTAAAAACCCAGCAACACAACAAATGCGTGGACTATGGCGCGATCGTCGATAGGCGATGTAATTTTTCCATAAATTATTGTTATCACCTCGTCTGTATAAGGAAAATGCTTCTGTATTCATGGTAAATTTTATAAAAAGCATTTTAATACTTGAAAAGGTAAATTAAATAATTAAAAATACCCATTTCAAACTAATACACATTTAATTTTGTTCACATAATATTAATTTTTATCGTTTCGCGTGCTCTAATAAAAACGGAGAATTCGCGCATTCATTCATGAAATTAGCTTTCATAGTAATTCATTGTGCTTTTCTAAAAAATAAACTTTATAGATCTGCTGTTATTATAATGACCAAGAAACCATTTTAGCTAATAGCCTTATTCTAAGCGTAATAAATTGAACTATAAAATTGTATAAACCTTTCAAAGCGTTCTGACCTGTACAGAGTACACTTTTAGAAACTAAGTAACATTAATTTTCTAAGCTATATATAACTTATTATTTTGTATTTCTCTAAAATCTGTAATGCATTAAATCAATATAATATATTACTATTATACATACAGACAGACGACCTTATAAAGGTCACCGGCAGACACTGGATGCAGGTCGCCTCTGACAGGTATTCATGGAAGTACAAGGGGGAGATCCAGCAGTGGATGTCGTACCGCTGAAATGATGATGATGATAACGATACAGACTCACTTATAAAAGTCACTTAGGTTTTTTTTATACTATAGTCGGAGCTGATGCGTACATCTGGTACTGGTACGTCTCCTATGGTAAGAGAACACCGCCGCCCAAGGACAACTTCACCACAATCCTCTCATTGGTTGACAGCCGGGTTTTTACGCTACTTGAGCGGCATTTTTAAGGGCCTCCGATATCCTCACCCACTCAGTGAAATGCAGTAGAAGTATCTTTCCAAAAATGTAGCTTCACTTTGATGCTGACTATTATGTGAGCCCGTGGTATCGTTTTGGACAATCCGCCCCAATTAGTGAGTCAGCATATGCTCCAGCATGGCTCTCCTACGAGTGTAAGTTTTGAATTGTAGTTCCCAAAAAGTTCTCTTATAGGTCATTTTTCATTTGCTAGAACTGTAGAAGTCATTATCAAAAAAAACTTAAGCCTTACGCTGTCTACTATTTGCCATCTGTGTGCACACTCACTCAGACCATTTTCACAGATTAATAAATACTTCACTGAAGTGAATCATACCGGAGAACTCGACCGATTTAATGAGATTTTGTATACAAGTTCCTATCATGTGGGTCTGAGAATCGATTAGTATTTGTTTATTATACATGTGAATATAAATGTATGGTTAAATATATTTTTCAATTTGGATTGGACCACAATAACTACACACCAATCATATTTTACCATTTATTTATCTAGATTTTTATAGAACTAACCTTATTTCAACCTATTTTAATATATTTTAGTACACTGTTTCTTTATATGGAGAGGTTTGCTGATGTCAGCTAGTAATAAATACAATTGCATCAGTAAACATTAATATATCCGTGCCCATGTCATCCGACAATCACGCGCAACAATGTTATTCGCTAAAATGTTCTATACGATGACATATGACCTGACATCATCCTCCCCGGAGTATTCCTAGCACGAGAGGTTATTATGTACATACCAGTAAGTAATAGCCCATTAGTCTCCCACTGAGGACAGTTTGCTATCATTGGAGCTATTTCGCCAAACAACACAAGTAATCTTGTCCAAATTTAGATAATTTGGCTGCGTGGCATCATCTCGACATGTCTGTTACAAATATAGGATTCATAATAACACTTCAGTATGTTTTGTCTCAGGCCTATAGATGTTTGATTCTATTAAAATGTCAAATAATTTTCAAAATTTTGAGTCTCGTAGCCAAGAAATATTAAACCTACTATGAAACTAGAGGAACGGGTACGATTCGTAGTCCGAATAAAATCTGTAATTTATTTGGCTATTGGAAGGGGTTCACAGTGGCTGTGTGAATGTTTTAACACTATTTTACCCGTTGTAGAGAAATAAAACATAAGCTGACATACTAAGGGGGCCAGTGATCCAAGCCATACCAAGTACCATACCATGGGCTCACAGAAAACCAGCGTAAAATAGTACTTATAAATTGTTTTAAGAGCGTGGTTTGTGGCGCGGTTGCCCATTGGTGGCAGTGATCTCTTACCATAAAGGAGACCCGTCTGCTTCCTTGCCCGCTTTACCATCAAAAAGGCTAGTTTTGAAAAGTGATCTAATAAAAATTTAAAGGGTAATTAAATAATAATAAATAAATTAGATTTTAAAGTTTAATTCTTTATTTACTGTTGACCGTAGCCGACTCTCGTAGTGGTCTTCAACGGAAGTCCATAACGTCCGGGGTATATACAGTCCGTTTAATAAGAAACCAAATTTTAGAATGGTTATTTATAGCATACACATATTATGTTTATTTATTTAGATACGACCACTTACATCAAAAAAACCACGTCTAATGAACAATAATTAAAAACTAAGAAACACTCCAGGTTTTTGCACTAAGTTCCGCAATCAAATTGGCGAATAAAATTCATTGGCTAATTTAACGTTTGTTTTAAAACTTAAAATGGCGTAGTTAAATAAATTGCGGTCCAAAAAATCGCTTGCATTTTCAAATGTGCGGTGTACTTTAATTAGCGTCAGTGAACCGTTGAAACGACTTGCTTGTCACGCGGTTATAATGACCGGTCAAAATAAAAAGTTAAATTAACTCGCACACCGATCGATTTACATATAAGTTTTAACTTAGTCTCGGTAGCTCAATATCCGTGAGCGATGTTTGACAGCTCTTTCCTATTGTTGGCATATTTTACAATGCTCATGATTCATCATCAGCATATAAAAGTCACCTTCTGGACATAGGTCTTCCTCAAAGTCGCCCACTGCGTTTCCCGGTATGCGGTTGCCATTCGCGAACCTTTCGTCCCCATTAGTCATCGTTTCGTCGAGTGATGTTGCCAGCTCATCGCCATTTCAACTTATTAATACGGCGGGCAATGTCTGTTACATTGGTTCGTCTATGGATAACCTCATTTCTGATTTTATCTTGCTCTCTCACGTATAAGTAATTGACAAAGGCAACAAAGAGTAATTATTTCCAAATCACTGCATAGTTGCATATTTTTACAGCCATAATTAAGTACTTGAATGCGTTCTTCTTATTTTTTGGCTTCTGTGAAAAGCAATTACAATTTTTCCAATATAAATATAATAATTACGTAAATAAAGACTGAGAATCGAGTAAGAATATAAACAAACTTCAAAGAGAAACACAACTTATAACCATGAGTCAATATATTAACCAAAGGCAAACATATTGAGAGAACATACTGGAATGAGTATTCTATACATTTCTATACAAAATTCTATATATTTTTCAGCCGTAACCTAATACCCGATTCATTGATCACAAACATGCCGAAGGGCGAAGGTGGGATCAAAACAACTAAATTAAAAGCAACCATTTTCGCTTACGTCATACCTCTTACCGAGTAACACTAACCTAAATAAATTATACTTGTTTTAAATTAATATTGACAGTCACGTTCAATGTTAATTAACATTTCAAACGGTTTTTTTTTCAGTTTTAAATGAGGTATGGCCAGCGCGTTTGCATAGTTTGTTTACTTTTGACGTTTGATTGATATATGTGAATATAAAGTTTAAGTTCGTAATGCCAGTAATAGAATCTCGTAGCCAATGGCCTTCCACTGTCTTATGCGTGGAAGAGACATAATGACGCACTAATTAGGTTGGCTCTTGATACCATGGGCTAATAGAATACCTTACAACAGTCATTGTACTGTGTTTCGATGATTGAGTGTACGGCGTCAAAAGCTTGATTTCAAAATATAATTGAATTCTCTAGCGTATATTTATATATGAATGTCCGTGTATATCCTATTTCCAGATTGCTGTTTTGCGTCTATCTTTTTTAATGAAAACTGGCAGGCAAATGAGCAGTAAGCTCACTTAGGATAATTGATCGTCTACCCCGTGAAAATAAAAAAAACTATGCTTCTTCTGGAGCAGTCCAAACGACACTAGAACGACAGCGTTCGGATGCCTTTTTTATTCTATAGCGGACAACAGAGCAGATGGGTCTTCTATATGGTAAGAAAACACCGCCGTTTATGAACAACCGTGCTTCAGTCCGCACATTGGTTTTGTTGCCAGCTTTTTACGCCGTTTAAACGGCATTTTTAAGGGCCTCCGATATCCTCACTCACTCTGATAAACAGAGTACAAGTACCGATTCTCGCAGAATATTCTGTGAGCACGTGGTAACACTTAGGGCGAGCCGGCCCAAATAGTGCATCAGCATATGCTTCAGCATGACTCTTCCACCAGTGCCTTGACGGCTTTCGATATAGGTACTTTTTTTGAAGGTCCCCAAGTCCTATTGGTTTAGAAATCTCTCTCTCTATCTTTGTTATACGCATAAAGATCAATCCAATTATAATTATATCACAAATAATTACTTTATAGATAGATTTACTAACTTGACTCTCTGTCATGTCAGGCAAAATTAGTGAAGTTCTTGTAATTTGTATAACAAACAATTTCTCCATATAATGCATGAACGCCAACGAACAAGGTTTCTTATATTAACATTCTCTACAAACCGAGAACCTGGGATTGCTAATATAAAATATATCTATGGAAGGAAAAAGGTTTTCTTTTGGTTTATATTTACTATAGTTGTCTGTGAAGACATTTATTGTTCAGCTTTTAACATTAAAATGATCCGAAGTGATACCACGGGCTCACATAATACTCAGCGTGAAACGATACTTGTACTGTTTCGAAGAGTGAGTGAGGATATCGAGGCCCTTAAAAGTGCCGCTTAAGCGGCGTATAAACCTGGCAACACAACTAGTGCGCGGACTGTGGCGCGGTTTTCTATGTTTTGACGGTGCCGGTGTTCTCTTACCATATAGGAGGCCCACCCGCCCCGTTTCCCCCTATAGAATAAAAAAATTATAATGTTTTAACTTCTTGGACTGAAGGAGAATCGAAAAACGAAAGAATACATCTTAAATATTGTTTGTCTATTTGCAAGTAGGATTTTTTTGTATCTACGTTAAGTAAAAAAATTAGTTTAGTTTTATATTTTAGTAATTATAAAAATATATCTTTTTAGATATTTAAAGATACGTAAAATACATAGAAAGCTTTAAATTGTCGGAACTACACCCATGACTCTACAAGGGTGACCATGGGCAGAAGACCGCTTATCCTATACCGATTTCATAAATTGAATTGTCTTTATTTCGTATAAATAAACATTTTAAATGTAAAACTTAATCAAAGTTAAAATTAAACCACTATACTTCAATACGTCTTTGGGGGACACCTATGTCCAGCAGTGGACTTGAATAGGCCGATGATGATGATGATGATACTTCAATATATTTTATATGTTCTAAATAGAAATACAATAGCGTATTCTTTAACAATAGGAATTCTTCAACTTTTCCAATACTATCTTCTGTTCTGTCAATTTTTCCCCTCTCTTGTCTTGATATAATTTGTCACGTCACTTTGCAATGTCGATGAGTAAGCGTGTATACGAATATCAATTTTACCGAGTCTCTTTGTCTGAATGGACGCCAGGTGGACGCCAGATTTCAAATTAGTGCAAGAATTTCTAACAATTAAACACAGTGAGGATACAATCTATGTCACTATATCGCAGTGAAAGCCACACTTACATCTCGATGTTATGGCTAATTGGCAAAATTTTATGAGAAAGCTAGCAGTTAACGTTGAAACTCAGGAGATTTTTGGCTTAATATGCCTTTACAACTTAAACTTCGATGGTTATTAATAATTCTAGTCATTCAGACGAGTGCCATCTTACGCTGAGTACTCACATAAAGATTTACTACATAGTTTTACTCCAAAACGAGTTAAAACGAACGCGTGGCCGTCAAAACTCACAACGCGAAGGCTCTCGTCGAGCCGGCTCGATGGGATCAAATAAATTTAATTTCTTTCGCACCTACTCAAAAGTATGTACGTGTCTGCGAGCCGATCCACGGTTCGCCTTTGTTGGACGTAGCAAATAAACGTTTTAAAGTAAAATTGGATTTATTACATTAAGAATGAAATAAATCTATTCTAAATCTCAGAAATTAGATGTTTTATAAGTATATATGTATTCATATCATGAACGCAGTTTTGTTAGTAAATGATATAAGATAAATTAAAATTTGAATTCTTGGTGAAATCTGTTAAAGATCTACAATATCCATACCGTATTTCTAAAAGATTTATATTCATGAAATTTTCGGAATTATCGAAAAATTTAGACAAATTATATATTATTAATATAAATTTAATAATTAATAAAAATAATTTGACAGCCTCGTAGCTAAGTGGTGTAATAAGTGTACCATGAAGCGAGAGGTATTGGGTTCGAATCCCGGTCCAGGCAATAATAAATTATATTTTATTCGGTCTCTAGAAGAGAAAAAAGAGCTATCTATTTAAGATTTGTCATACAAATTTAGCGAGCTATTTCAAACATATGGTGGAATAGTAAACCTTCATTGGGGTTTCCCTTTGGCTAGATCTAATTTTGTCTCCGTATGGCGGTAAAACGGTGTAATAGTCTCGAACAAAACGCTTCTGATTTATTGAGGGCATACCACCCAACTCTCACTGGCATAAATATAAAGAGACAGACACGTAGGGGGATATATCCAATGATAAAACAAATAAAATTTGATTATTAAAAGTATATATAAAATTCATATCTCGCGATATTTGTTACCTAACTCCTTTGAAACGACTCTACAGATTTCTGTGTGTGATATCTGATAATCGGTCCACATCTATTATTATTTTTTAACCATAAATATTATGAATGCTTCAATCTAATATATTTTTATTATTTACCCTTTTATCATCAATCCCTATTTATTGTTGCGATATCAATTCTTTAACCATTTATATGGGAAAACTACGTTTATGGCCAGTCAAATGACCAACAAAAAAGAGCGTACCTGTCTTTAATAGGCCAGCTACGCACCCGCGGTTCAGTAAGGTCTGGGGGTTCATGGGTGGACGACCGTTTAACCTAGATGAGCCTCCTGATTATTTAAATTAAAAAATAAATATGTATATATGAATATATTTAATGCACAAAATCGAAACACCTGTAATATATAAATGTAATATGTACTATGTAATATATGTGTATGTAATTTGTAATATATACCAACGTAAAATAGTACTCGAAATGTTTGTTCTAAGTGAGTGAACATAGAACTCCACAAAGGTAGCTCGATTAAGTGGCATAAAAACCCGGCTACGTAACCTAAGCGCTCATTTCTGGGCTGTTTCCATGCGTCACAGTGAATACCTTCCAAGAGGATAAATTATTGTTTAACGAATGTTTCATGTTTTCTAATGCCGTCTGAATAATAACTACAAGGTATATATAGCACATATATCTTCATAAGTTAAGAGTTTACTATTATTCAAATAAATATTATGTATTAACTATGTATCCGATATAATTCTTCAGTAAAATAAAAAAAATATTAGCTGAAACTAGAAATACAAAAAGTATATTAACTAAAATTTCCTATCCAAGTGCTATTTTGATTTTATATGTATGTGAATTCTATTAGTTTTGTCATATTTTAAAAGCTTTACCAACAATATTATTATTTTTTGTGTCGCATATAATACGTATTAGTTCCATAAGGATTGGCCGGGTGTTGAGTCTTACGCAGGGATTCGGATCCCCAGAGGCCTTTTGGAATTTTGTGAACAACTGTTATTATCATATTTTAACAACATGTTGTTTGATGTTGGAAAGTGCTTTTTCATAGACGAACAATTCTAAAACCGTTTATCGTGATATCGAAAAACATGAGTATCTCTTTTGATAATAATTGTATAATCTTTTTGTTATATTTAACGATGTTCAGGGTGTAAAAATAAACTTCAATTGGTTTCTCTGAAAATATAGTAAGTTTTATTTATTGAGAAGGTAGAATAACATAACCTCCACTTATATTGTCTATCGAACAATCTTATATCTATAAAGCAACGATAATTAATCTATAAAGTGCATTTTTAAGGGCCACCGATATTCTCACTCAATTGTTTATGTTGCAGTAGTAAGTTTTGAATAAATAAATATATACTATTGTTACATACAAATCTTTTCTAATAAGTTTACTTATAAATAAGTCAGATTTGTATGCAAATAAAACTCGTTTGCTATTCATAAAACACATCTACATTAAAACAAAAGACTTCAAAATGTGAATATTATTATCTTTCTTGGCCTGAGACCAAATGCAATATTATAGATTTGTATTTAACTGATCGAAATATTTACATTAAGATATTGTTATTATTTCCTCTGGTATAATACGTAGTTGGCACATTTTAACCGAACAATACTGTCGTATAATGGCTGTAAGCGGTAGATATTTGAATAGTAAAGCGGAGACGGAATTCGGTGTAAGACATTCCTGGAGGCTTGTACGCTTCTCATAGATATGGCCACATGTACAAAGCTCGGTATACACAACCATATTCATTATATATATATATATATATATATGTATGTAAAGAAGAACGTCCCTCGATTTAACGACAAACTCCCTAAAGCGTCGAAAACAATTGACTTTAGTTGGTTTAGCTTGTCTTCCATACACTGATGTTTCTTCTCTCCATTTAACGAC
>DWCF01007231.1:0-10999 GCA_018230265.1 Delias oraia | reverse complement strand
GTCTCGCAGGAGGCGCCCTTGGGCCCGTCGCGGTCGTAAACTAATCTCTCGGCGAGCCTACGGCTCGCCCCAAAGTCTGCGAGAAGCTGTAGAGGCCTTATGCCGACAGCGGTTAGGCCATTCAAAAAAAAGAAAAAAAAGTTGGATGTGAACCTAACGCGAAATTGCCTATTCGCTATTTTTCGTCTGCATTGTTAATTCTACAAGTAATAAATCAATCGTTTTTACAAAGAATCCTGAATTGCTATAGTAATTCATAATATTCCATAAATAAATATATTCAGATTATGAGGTTACTCCAGATAAAAAATGTATCATTGTAGCTATCCATTTATTTATTCCATTTTCTTTGATTTGAGGTTTTTTTTTACTAGACTAACATGTGGTGCGTAGAACAAACTGCTCTAACATAAATGATCTATAAAGGCATGAATCTGGCGTTTATTTATGTGTATTGTTCGTGCAGTCACAAAATAAAATATAAATAATCTTGTTTTAATATTTAAAACCAGTGGACCCGGCAGATATCGTCCTGCCCGGTACTCAACCTACCGGGTTCAATTATGAACTATCAACATACAATCTATGGGAACAGATACAATTCACATTACCCTCCATTTTTGTATTCGGGTAAAGCTTATCCTCTTCCTGGTTCTAAGCTACCTCCCTACCGATTTTCAGTCATATCAGTTCATCCGCTCTTGAGTTTTAAGTAGTGTAATTAACACGTTTTTTAATATTTAACAAAACAATACCTAATGTTTGATTATTTTACGAAAGACTTGGCTGTATGGGTTCGTCCCCTTTGTCTTCCCCGCGAGGAGAGAAATTAAATAAAATTAAGATTTATTGAATAGTTTGGTGTCAAATCTAATTAAGTTTAATTCATGGTACATAAATAGTGGTCGGTTTCGAGAAACTTAATTATTAGTCTGTCAAATTATTTTGTCCGCTTCGAGAAACTTAATTTTAGCTAACTTCAGTTGTTAATTTAATCTCTCAGAACGCAATCATAAGATTTGACGAGCCACTATTTAATAAGATCAATCGCGAACTTGAACTTTATGTAGCGGTAATAAATTACAAATATAGAAAAGGGCTCATTTGAGGGGTTTCCCGGCAATTATTCTAATTTTTCTCACCTTTTAAACTTTCCCTAGACCTCTACGAACGAGTTTTAGCGAGACTAACGAACATGAATAATTTTTTTTATATATAGATGATAGACATGACAACGATATATTTTTTGGTATGTATTTTTAGAAAGTATTTTTAGTCTGTGTAATAAAAATTAAACGTCGCGACAGGCAATGCCTGATATCACTTGACTTATGTCAAAAATATATTTTACTAACAAAATAATGAATATACAATTTTTGTTTTTATATAATTTATTTACCAGAGATGGTAGATAAAACAATTACTGTCCGTCTTATACTATCTACAATGAATTTATAAAATTTGTAAATACGATCCGCAATGGACGATATAGCTGTAAATAAAGAATTGTTTAAAATCGAAGTAAAAGTTGAACCATTTGAAGAACAGCATTATACAGAATTCAACGATAACACAACATCAAGCGCTCCAAACTATGATTTGATTTCAAAAGTTGAAGTAAAGCATGAAGGAATACAATATAATTGTAAAACTGACACCCAAAATAATGCTGATGCCGAAGATGAGTGTGTTCACAGCGATTCGGGAGAAAAGTCTGAAAATCTTGTTCATAAGGCTGATCGAGTACCCTGCCCTAAATGCGATCGTACTCTAAAGAATACTGCCAACCTTAAGCAACACTTAAGAACTGTGCACTTAGAGGTACCTGAAAACATAAAGTGCCCAGATTGTGACCGAATTTTCAAATCAAAAGAGTATTTGTGGAATCATCGGAATTCAGTACATTACACCACTGAAGAAATTCCTTGCCCAGTATGTAATAAGATCTTTACTAATAAACGACGTTTAGACAATCATATCTACTTCACGCATAAAGACAAAGATGAAGTGCAATGTTTGCAATGCAGCAAAACATTTTACGGAAAGAGGAAACTGAAAGTACACATTAAATATGTGCACATGTTAAAGGGCACCATTCAGTGTACCAAATGCTGGAACAGATTTAAAAATGAAATGCTTCTCAAAAAGCATATTCAGTACAACCATGAAGATAGCAAAACATACAAATGTCACTGTAACAAGATATTTGACTCCAAAATTAAACTTAAAAAACATGCAGATCAAGTTCACTCCTCACAACCAAAGCAGTGTTTACTATGTCAGAAAATATTAAAATCTATACAAATTGGTAAAAAGCATCTGAGAATGGTTCATAAATTAAGTATAGAAAATTTCGATGGAAAATTAGCAGATGTACCGAATCCTGTAGGAGCACAATTACCAAATTCTATCAAGGAAGATAAGGAAGTAAGTTGTGATATATGTTTAAAAGTATTTACTTGCCGTAGTGTTTATTACAGACATTTGAGATCAACACATCCTCCAAAGGAAAAGGAGACGGCGTGTGATGTATGCCATAAAGTATTTAAATCACCACATCATCTTGGAGTGCATAAGTCATCTGTACATAAGCATGATTTATTATTTTGCACCCAATGTGACCAAAGCTTTACATCAAAGAAATACCTTGCAAGGCATATGAAAAGACATAATGGTCTTGACAAACGAGTTATATGTGAAATCTGTAAAAAATCATATCGGTGCAAAGAATACTTAAAAAAGCATTTGAGAAAGGTTCACAATCAAAACACTGTTGCCAATTCAATTTTGGCCAACGCTCTTTGCAGAGACTGAATATTTTAATCTATTATTGAGTTTGTGAGCAAGTAAATACGTGAAAACTTATTTTAATATAAAGCAGCCATATGATGCGGTTTCCTATAGTGGCTGCCGCGTTCGCGATTTGGAGTCTTATTTTCAAAACTCACGAAACCGCAGTGTCTGCGCAAGTACAAGTTGTCCGCCGCCGCTGCGGGAGCCGCCAAAAACCGCACAAACTGCGGGCTCAAACCGCGTCGTGAAATGTGGGCTTAAGAAACTAAGACTTCTAAAGACCAACACAACCTTTTGTGTTGAAGAGACATCTTTATGTCTCTTTATTGAAGAAATGAACAATAACTGGTTTAAGTCCTAGTCGCTTCTATTTTTAGTTTGATTGCACAGTAATGTGCTAATTTTAGTAAATTTTTTGGTTACTCTATTATTTTTATATTTTATACGTTAATCATTTTGTTAACGCTTATACAATGAACTTCAAAATCAAATTTAGATCTAATTTTATTATACAATAATCAATTCATCTATGTTATAAGGGTATTTTTAATAGTAAATGTATAATTTGTGTAAAGTTTATTTTATTTTTCAAAAATATTTAATCACTTAACCTAAAATCTTAAATAGCCTCAACATTTTTTCATTCAATAAGTTTGTAACACTCAAAATGTTAAAATCAATCCAACAAAAGGAAATACTTAAAATTTATTACATTTTAAGCAGGACTAAGTATGTATTGATAATTTACATTGAATTTATTTTACTTAAAGTTATAAGTTCAGTCCAATCTCTATCAGAGATTCCTAGTTATTTTACAAAATATTAATCTGCGAGTTAGGTGTATGTTTTAGGATACATAAAATCCACCAAAAAAACTAGTTTATTTAGTTAAAATTGGTTTTGTAGTGCAATTCACAAGTCATCAGAACAAATTGAAAAACACTGCTATGATTTTTAATTCAAAATTTAAAGAGTTTCCGGCTTTGGCTATTATCTTTTAGGACCTTACTCCATTATATCATATGTAAAAAGGTATTATGTAAAAACCATTTACAAATGTTTTTATTACATATGTATTACTAAATAATATCATATATTACTGATCAGTTAATGCTTAAAACTCCACCAAAATTCAAATTACACACAAACTTGAAAATTCAATAGCTAATACAAAAAGACTCGCTCATGGTTGCTACGGCACAGAACACTCATTTCACTATGCATGGACTGAATCAATGTTGCAAACTTTTGATTTAGAATAAATATCTGTTGTAATATATCGATTTAAAGCAAAAGAAGCAATTTTTACAGAACAAGTAGCAATATATTAGACTCTAATGTATTATTTTTGTCTGTATTTGCCGTAAATTTAAGTAACAGGTAAATATGAACTACGCACTCTATCTATCGCTAAAGGATCACTTACTCTTTGATCCACCTTTATGTGAAATATACTATTTACTATATTTCCTTATAAATATTTTCTCACTGGTATCAAACGCAAAAATCAAGTCAAGTAGCCGAGAATTCCTCGGAAATTGGGATGAAGGTAGTTGATATATTGGTTCTACGGGCCGGCTGTCACTGTGAAGAATTCGCAGTTAGGCGCACTCTGCCGCGGCCACTCGAACACGAGAGGGGGCTCTTCTTTGTACTTCATCAAGTCCTCCGGTTGCTTTGCTTTTATCTGAAAATTATTATTAGCTTTGATTAAAACCTTATACACAATGCCAGTTTATAGTTAAATCTGTGTCATGATAAAAGGAACGAATGAAAAACTTTTTGGCAGCACGCAAACAAGGGGAACATCAAGTTTTATATAACTTTCGCTCTCTCTCTCTCTCTCTCTCTTTCTTTTCCTTTTGTTTTTCACTTGTATGGATCTGTGTGTGACTGATATAAAAATTAAAAATAAATATTTTCAAGCAAACTGTTAGGTCACATGCACAATTCAGTTAAACGTAATTATGATATGAAAAATTCTCAATAAAACACAATAATATATCCCTATCTCTCTCAATAATCCCATTTAAAAACACTTTTTTATACAAAATCAGGGTGGCCAAGTGGGTAAGTGAGGCTCACTAGTATGCTATGTAGACTTATAAGCAGTCCTCCGCCCATGGACACTTCCAGCTTTTGCTAGGCCACATCTGTTACCGATTTTTGTCGTACCGTACAGCGTATCTTTTAGAATTGAAAAATCCTTTGTTGGCCGATCATTTTTATAGTTTGAACTTGTAGGTACACAATAATCTTTTTAATATAAAAGTTGCAGCAACGCAATCGATTTTTATGCCATAGCGTACAACGAAGCAGGTGGTCTCCTTTATGGTAAGAGAACACCGCCATTATTAAAACACTCGGCCGGCCACTGTCAAGCGCTTCCAGAGAATGTGATAGCTCACACATTGTTACACTTTTAAAACAACTCAGCTACGACGCTCTCGTAGCCTTTTTAAAAGTGACAGCTGGAGAAGGCGTTAGGAAATAGCGAAGCGCAAAGGAGAGACGGTGGCACCTTGGCGTTCCTGTTGATCTTGAGGTGCACGAGCTTGACGTGCGTTCGGAGCGCGGTGCGCTGCGCGAAGTGGCGGCCGCACTGCTCGCACTCGAACGGCTTCTCGCCCGTGTGCGTCCGGATGTGGTTCGTCAGCGTGCTCTTCGCCTGCAAAGCGCCACGTGCACGTTTCAACGCACTACTCGAGAACTCGACAACGAGGGTTAGTGGAAATAAGCAGTGAGCTCGCCCGACCCATTTCAGTACATATTTTCTCTTTGTACCTTGAAGACGCTATGTTTTATCTGACGACATTTAGAATTCTCGATTCTTTACATTTTAACTTAACTATTTGAGACCCATATTACGTCGCCTATATTTATTTTAAGTATAAAAAATAAATAAAAGTAACTTAAATAAAAGATATCACCCCTGCAATCTGAATATATATTTGACATGTCCAGCTCAAAAAATAAATCTTTCCATCTTTATGTGGCATTATGATCTCGAAATTTTATTTATATAAAACTCCATAAATGAGTATTTTTTATGGAAACGATGGCAAACGAGCAAGAGGCTTAACTAGGGTAAGCGGTCGAACATCTCTAGCCTTAGCTGGGCCGCGGTTGCGTCGCCGGCCTTTATGTGCGAGTCCATATTGGACGCTCGTCGTTGTGCTATCCGTGTACATACATTGCGCTTAGCACGGCATATATACGTAAAGAAATCAATATCGAAACGATAGATCTCCATTTTCAACGTGCCTCCACCCTATGCAAAAGCGCGCGATCAAATGTACAATTTTATGATGCTCAAGTATTTCTAAGCGCGCAGCGGACGCCCTGGCACCGCGCGTCGCAATGAAAACATAAACGCGCTTTTGACGCATGTGTATACGGTATGAGTATACTTCAATAGAATCCGGGGTTTTCGAAAACGGTTAACGTGTACGTTACTTAAGGGATACGTAGTTATGGCATCTGCCTTGCCGTTCGACTTTAGAGGTTCTCTAGTAGTTGTGTTGCGCATCAATGGTAAGAAGCTTCCAATGCTGTAGGTGGTGCCGGCACTTACGTTGAAGACGCGGCCGCACGTGTCGCATACGTGCTTGGCGAGCACCTTGACGCCCGCGTGCACTACGCGCACGTGCTTCTGCAGCGAGGACTTAGTTGCCAGCGCCGCGGGGCACTTTGGGCAGCGGTGTGCGCGCACGCCGTCGTGCTGCACCGCCAGGTGGTGGCTCAGCTCGGAGGCGCTCGTGTAGCGCTTGCTGCAGCGCGGACACGCGTGCCTGCAACGCCCATACAACACTATAAGCATTAGGCGAAGTCATTTCAAATGCAACTTTATAAAGCGCTAATTCGGCCTCATATTAGCGAATTTCGAGGCAGAAAACAATGTTTCAGTTTTGTCGTTCATGTCGTGATGCATATGCTTCAGCATGGCTCTCCCACGGGTACACTACCAATACAATACAATACTACTACTTTTTAACTACCAATACAGAAACCTTCAAAGCTAGCACACTTACACCAGACTCTGCTCGTCTTTGTGCTTGGCGGTCCTCTTCAGGTGCTGGCTGAGAGCGTGCGACGTCTTAAATCTGAAGACACACAACAAAAATTTAAAAAAAAAGAAACCGCTTAAATACGTCCATCTTTAATCTAAATAAATTTAATCTTAAATGCATCCTATTTAAGTATAATATTAAAAATTCGTAATGCTATCTTTACAAGTATAAGTTTTGCAGTTGTACACGTAACAAGCATTAAAAAATACATTTAAAGAAATGAATATTGTTTAATTTGAAGCCCTTCCAAAGAACGAATAATATATAAATTGTTATTCGCACCGGTGATCGAACTTGATACCGCTTGCTTGGCGGTAGGTTTGTAAGAGCTCTCAGCTACGGGCCACTGAAGAAAGCGTTCAGAGCACTGTTTAAATTTGACTGCAGTGTTCCGCTAAGTTTGTGTTCAAGGCACATCTAAGGAAAGGTAATTTTTTAAAGGTACACCACAAACAAAGAAGATCATCTTACGTAATTTTCAATCAACATTAAAAAAAAGTATTTCTCTTAAACTTACTTATTACTTAACATAAGTTTATAAGAGACCCTAATTTTTTCGACGCACACCTACACACACTTTGCGGAGCACTGAAGCAGAGCAAGGCTAGTAAGGGCGGTGGTACACACCTAACGTCGCACTCGACGCAGTAGTAGTTCTTGGCATCGCTGTGCCTCGTCTGGTGGTGCTTCACCTGCTGCCGCGTGCGGAACCGCTTGCCGCACACGCCGCACGCGTGCTCTTTCACGCCTTTGTGGATCCTACGGGCTCACATAATCATCATTTCAGACGTAGGACGTCCACTGCTGGACATAGGCCTTCACTTCGGACCTCCATGCGTACCAGTCGGAGGCGTCCAGCGTCTTCCGCTGAATGCTCACAGAATATTCAGCGTGAAATGGTAGTGCGCCAGTACTTCGGAGGCTCTTAAAAAGCCGCTTATTCTGTGTAAAAAGCCAGCAACACAACCGATGACGGAGTGTGGCGCGCTTAGATAAGGGCGGCGGTGTCCTCTTGCCATATAGAAGTCCCACCTGCTCCGCTGTCTGCTGGAGCATAGTAAAAAAAGGCCACTCACAGCTTGTGTTCGGCCAGAGCGTCGGCGTTGATGAGCGTCTTGTCGCACTCGTCGCACTTAACCCGCGCCAGCGTGTGCTGGTTGCGGATGTGGCCGCGCAGCGTCTTGCGGTTGCTGAAAGAGAACACTTTCTGTTCAGAAAAAAGAATGCCAATGCCATGGTGAGCTCAAACCTATTTTTTGTGAAGTTCCTTACGGCAGGCTTGGAGATTTATATATTATATTTTTTATAGGGATTTTGCTGCGCGACCGATTTCAAACCGTCAAAACAATAATAAACATGGTAACCTAAAATACTGAATTTCCTAAATACTTTCCTGTACTTAAATAAAAACTAACAAAAAATCAAGAAAACCTAAATAAAATTCAGCACTATTTTTTCCAAATTGTGTCGATTCTACATTAGTCGCAGGAACTGCGTTCCTATCTAGTGTCCAACGATACACCTGTTATTTTTATTTAAATTCTATAGCTGACAACGAAGCAGGTGGGTCTGCTATATGGATCGAGAACACCGCCGTCCAAGAACAACCGTGACACAGTTCGCGCATTGGTTGTGTTGGCGGCTTTTTACGCCGCTCAAGCGCCACTTTTAAGGGCGTCCGATATCCACGGTACAAATGTGAGCCCATGGTATCATTTCGTACGAGCCGGCCCAATTAGTGAGTCAGCATATGCTTCAGTATGGCTCTCCCACGGATACGACAGTATTAAGACATTTACCCGGTCACTGTCAAGCACTTCCAGAGCGAATAAATTACAATCTGTTGGCTGTTATTAACGATCGTTCATGGTAAAAGATGTCATCGGTTTCGACTGAATATAGAATGGATTGACCTCAATATATATATATATATATATATTGTATAATGGAGTTTTAAATTTAATAGATTTCCTTTCACGGATATTACATGCCTAATACGTACTTATATATTTTCCCACAGACGTGGCAGGTGAACATGGATGTTATGCCTTCGTGTTCAGTGCTGAAAAATAAAAGATAAATATAACCAATTTTTAATCATCGAGAATTCCGCTTAAGCGACGTAAAAAGCCGACAGCACAGCAAGCGCGGAGTGTGGCGCGGTTGGTGACGGGCGGCGATGTTCTCTTACCATATAGGAGAGCCACCTGCTCCGTTGTCCGCTATTGCATAAAAAAACGTATCGTTGCTGACATATTGCGGATAGGCGTGTTTGTATTTGCAGCTGTGTCCAGTCCATCAGCCATCCTCTGTCACTTTCGTGCAAGGATTATCCACCTCTCTACACCATACAAGATAGGGAATACCAGGGCTCGTACCAGTAATAGCATAGCCATCTCACCGGTAATGGTTCACGATGGAGTCCTTGTCGATCATCTGCCGGCCGCACTGCCGACACTCGAAGCGGCGCGTGTGTATCAGGGTATGCACGGACAGACTGTAGTTGGTCGGTAAGTACATACAGCACACTTCGCACTTGTACGAGCCACGCGACTGAAATGCGAGCAAAAATCCCAATTTCACCTCGGAATACCAAAACGAAACTTTCTGATCAGAGCATGTAGGAAAAGCAACTCACGGGGCTGTGCTTCTTCATGTGGTTCTGCAGCTTGGTGTCGTAGATGAACCCCTTGTAGCACAAGTGGCAGAAGTAGGGGAATGTCTGTATATTTTTGCATTCTTCCTGAAAACTCCATATACAGAATATAGAAGATAACAGATCACTTGAGATAACTTTTATATAAATAAGCTTATTATGTAGCTAGGTAAGCATATAAGGCCAAGTTCTTTGAAATATTCATTCAAATTGTACTTTACCGATTGAGAAATATGATTTTTTTAACGTATACAGAATGAACGAAAAATGTGACAATACACGAACTGTTGCTGCCAGCACAAATCATTGCAGATTTATTTGCGAGCCGATACCATTTCGGCGAGACTTTCACAAAGCATAGCAATCTCATAAAGGCAGGCAACGCAGTCGCAGCCGACCAGGCCGGCTACCCAAACAAGTGTTCAGTCTAAACTGGCGATAGAGTACCTCTCTCTGTTTGTGCTGCTCCATAGGGTCCAGCCTCACGATGCGAATCTTCGTTTCATCTATATCTGGCTTGCTGTTCCTTATTTTTCGCTTCACCTTCACTTCGCTGACATAAAGAAAAATTTTATTAAACTAGCGGACTCGGCAGACTTCGCCCAGTGCACTTATGTGACTTATTTTTATTATATCTTGGCCAATCCACACAATGTCATTATAAATGCCTATATGTTATTCTGGTGTTTGAGCTATATTACTGCTAAATTTCATTAAAATCTGTTCAGTAGTATTTCATGAAAGATCCACAAATTTCGCGTTGATGATATTAGTAGGATTTTAAAATATAGAATTTTTAAAAGTTAATAAATAACAAAAGCTTATATAAAAAAATTCAAATCTTATTATAAATGATGAATGACGGCAACTTACGTGTCTTCTTTGCTTCTGATCTTCACTCTCTTCTTCCCTCTCGGCTTCTCCTCTATTAAGAACTCCTCTTGCGAGTCTTCTGCGTCCATCATTCTATAATAAAACATACAAACTTAATCAACCACCATTGATTAAGTTGTAAGTTGCGTTGGTTTTTGTACCTACTGATGTTCCTAATTTTCTTTTTCTTAATTTTTAAGTAAACAAGATTTCCTAGAAATTACTAGTGAAAAAAGTGTTTGACTCATAGGTCACACAAAGTAGTAATTCATTATAAAAAATTACCCATCACAATCATTAGGTATGAAATCATTATCCGAGTCGGTCTGAACACCTTCGTCTTTGACTATCACATCAACGATAACATCACCATTCTCAACTGTGATATCATTCTCACTTATGTCTTGCATTAGGGGTTTCATCTCTAAAGTTGTATCTCTTTCATGCTGAAATAAATTACATCAAATATCAGCTGTCATTTGAATATTATAGACAGAACAGGTTATAGGCATTTTGAATACTTTTTGAATATTTATATTTAAATGTGTATAAATCTTGTGAGACTTGATTTTTGACTTAATTTTGACCTTTAAATCAAAAAAGTTAA
>DWCF01007230.1:0-11004 GCA_018230265.1 Delias oraia | reverse complement strand
CGCTCAAGATCGCAGCGGGTGGGCGTCTTTGGGGGAGGCTTATGTCCAGCAGTGGATTTAGATGGGCTGATGATGATGATGAACTACACATAACATTAATCAAAATTCTTACCCTTTGTAATATTTTGTAATTTTTGTCAACCTCACCCGCTCCTTTTCGAACCTCACACGATTAATGAACGGCCCCGCACAAGGTTTCACAAATTACAATCGCAAATTACACTAATCAGAATCTGAATCAGATTTCTTACATTTCTCCTTTAACTTTTCATACTCGTTTCTATTTATAAGATCTTGTTTCAGTCTCTCCATATCACTCAAGAGACTGCTCACTTGTACATTTTCATATTTATCTGCATCCTCATCGCTGTCTAGGCCGGAATCTTCATTCTTGACGGATGCTTCTTGGTTTTCATTTCCTTCGTCGTCCGACTTCATTTCTGTATCTGATTGCACTTCTTCTGAGGAGCTATCATCTAATTTGTTATCCGTTCTATATGCTTTTGGAACGTCATCGTCCGCCCTTGAGTATAAGTCCTTTGGTTTCTCACCCTGATGTTTCCGTTTGCGCTGCATGCTCTTTGCAATTACGCGTTTTTGATGATCCAGTTGCGGGAACAACTCTGAAATATCAAATTATTATTAATTTTATAAAACTGGTCCTGGGCAGGCATGGTAGCGCATTTACTTTTCATATTATTGCAAATAAAAATGTACAAATAGACACAACGACAAGAGTACGTACATTTTGTTTAATGAAAACGGTGTCAAACGAGTAGGAAGTCCCAGCAAAGCCGTGCTGCTAGCTTAACGATAGGTACGCTCTTGTATTACATGCAACCCATGCAAGATCACAGGTGCGTTTCCGGCTTTAAACTTACATAGATACGACAAATGTACGTACCATGTGCACAACTGAGCGCTTCTTTAGCTGCGTTCATTTCTGCCTCCTGTATGGAATGCCCCCTGCCGGCCGCAAGTCTTCGACCGCGGAAGTACACGCCCACTGTGTACACGCGGGTGTTTGTTGGGCCAAGGCATTCTATCACCCTGCGAATTTAAAATTATCGAGCTTACAGTCTTTTTATATTTCATTAATTAATTATTTTTATAAGTTAAATATTATTAATCTCAACCGAAACTGAACCTTTTACACGTTGTGATACTATTTGAATAGAGGACAATTTAAGTACTTTCATATAATAGAAGGAATAATTTATTGTTTGCAGGCAATATGCAAAGAAAAGGGCGCACCTTACACACTGTCTATATATTAATATGAGAAAAATTCATATGAATAACTGAATATGAGATTGAAATTATTTTCCTAGCAAATAATTCAGTTATAAAGAATCTGAAAAGAAATCTTATAAAAATTATAAACACCAATGTTTCGTAGCGTTCACGCAACAACTAATGAACGAATTTTATTGAAACTTTGCAATAATATAGCTCTATTAGCAATATTATGATATTCTACGATCAACCTTGATAGTTCTTGAGAATATATGTGGCAAGACAACATTTTCCGGAGTAAGCTAGTAAATATATAAAAAAGAGATACTTGTAGCAGGGTATGTCTGGCTCTCCGCCTTCCATAGAGCGTAGCGTAAGACAACACTGTTGCAGCTTAGACTTGGGATCGTTCCAGCCCTGGTTCATTATGAACTCTTGCAGCCGCGGGAATAGGCACGCATCGCAAAACACCTGGCAGTATTCCAGGTTCTGAAAGTGCCATTGCAGCTTTGAGAGCCTCGTAGCTAAGTCGCCTTATAATCCTACCACGAAGCGAGAAGTATCGGGTTCGATCCTCGGTCCGAATAAAAAACTATATAATTTATTCGGTCTGGAAGGGCGTGGCAGTGCTCGGGCAAGTGTCTTAACACTTTGCCAAGAGCCCTGCGCGATAGGAGACGCACTGATTGGGCCGGCTCGTCTGTTGTAAAACCTGTTTTTTGCTAAATTTACAAGTGAATAAGCAAATTAAATTGAATTTGAAACGTTTGTGTTAGTTTTTAATTCAAAGAAAATTATATATTTCTTCTATAAAGTTTAAACTTTCTAGTAAAATATCGCATCGTATCGTACTGTTAGGCAATTACAATGTAATATCACATTAATATTATTTTCCCTTAAGTTGGCAATACTTATATGTACGTACTTCGCCACGTATAAAAAGCTACAATTTGACAGAAAAATCACCATTAAAAAAATTATCCGCCATATATTGAATTCATTTCTTACAAAAAAATGTGAGAAATGCAAAACCGCTCGACAGATTTTGTATAGACATCACATAAACCATCTACTAAATAGTCCAAACAAAGCCTATATATTCGGTTCGGACAGGTGAGCCTGTTTTTGGATTAAAAATTTATAACGAAAAGTGGCATTGATTTTTATAAATACAGATCTATGTAGCATTCATAATCAATTTTGTTATAAAGTATAAATTCATGTCTCTTAATAATATTCTTTTTCGCTGGTCACTACTACTAAATTATTTATTTTAAGACATCGACATCGATAAAATAAAAAAAAACATACCTTATCTATATAGAGTGCCCCGAGGAAAGCCTCCAATAAATCGGCCTTGTGCTTCTTGGCCGTTGGTTTCGCTTTGGGGTTATTATAAATCGCGTATTCCGACATGTTTAAGTCATCACACACCATTGCCTGTGTGCGGTTGTTGACTAGCGACGATCGGAGCAACTGAAAATGTTTAAATTCTCTTAAATTCAGACTATTCTATATAATAACTTTTAATTACAAATCTTGAAAAATTTTGTCCACTTTTAGCGGATAGGCCGATTTTTACTAAAAATAGTAAAAAAGGTTATATATATAATAATCTTAAATCTTAAGGATATGATCGTTTCAGCTATGATATAGAAATCATAAAAAAGAGTGTCCATTTTTAGTGAATAGGCCGATTTTTAATGGAGACCAACGGATTTGGAACCTTCAAAAAAAGAGTACGCACTTTCATTGCCGCAACTTCACTGGCCGGCAATGCATCTACGGCTCGGCAAGGGCTGGGAGTGTCCATGGGCGGAGGACCGCTTGCCCAGGTGAGCCATTTGCTACCAATAGTATAAAAAAAATCAATAGAAGATGATTAAATTTTCTTGAATTCAGAATATTCTAAATAAAATGTTTAATTAAAAATCATAAAATAAAAGTGGGGTCTCTTGGCGCCTATACCCTATACCAAGATGTATTTTAATTCTATATAAGGATACCTACAGACAAATGGCCTTCATGGTGATCGGGAAAGTAGCGATAGAGTTTATCGGACACCACCAGCTGAAGAACAGTATCACCGAGGAACTCCAGCCGCTGATTTGAACCCAGCGTTAGGTTCGTGAAGCCGACCGAACGGTCCGTGAAGGCACGGGCCAGGAGGCGGATGTGTTTGAACTTTATACCTGGACATTGAAATTGGGAGTAAGCGCTATGTTCTGTACATACGTACAGTACTTTAATATAAAAAATACTATTCCATTTAAATTCTATTCTAATTAGACACAGTCCTGTGTGTTCAAATTATAGTTATTGTCTAAAAACACAACAATTATGAAAAAAGAACAAGACTGGTACCAGTCTTTGAAATCAGCGATTTCACATATTTCATTCACGATCACCAAGGACTCAAGGTCAGTTTACACGGACCCCTTAATAAAAAAGTTTAGATATTATCAGCATTTCTATATGGTTCAGAGATGACACCGCGGAGCCCATTAAAAAACCAAAAGCCCCAATAAAAATAAAAAAACTAATTATTTCTACGACGAAATAGATTTTAGAACGTTCTAATGACACTTACCAACACATTCCTCAAAAACCATCAACTTCTGCAAAAACTCAAAGTCCTTGATGTACTGCCTGTCTCCAAGCGGCTCCTGCTCTTGAAGCGAATGGGCCCGTTCTTTCATCCATATCTCATATAAATTTGTCTCGTTGTGCCACAGCGCTTGGGCAAACACACGATCTGTTATCTAATGAGGTAATCTTCATTAAAAATATTAAATATCAGACTTTTATTAAGCAACTAGTGGACCCAGCAGACGTCATCCTGCCCGGTACGCAACCTATCGGGTTCACTTATGAATTTCAAAACAGCTCTGCTTCTATTGATTGTAGCGTGATGAAAAGTATACTAAAACCTGCCAAGGGGTATTTTTTTATATATGGACGGTGGCAAACAAGCAGGAGGCTCACCTAGGGCAATCGGTCCTCCGCCCATGGACACACCTAGCCCTTGCAGAGCCGCGGGTGTGTTGCCGGCGTTTAAGGAAAATATACGCTCTTTTTGAATGTCCCAGAGTCGTATTGGTTTGAAAATACCCGCGCTGGCATTTGATTCCACAGAGAGGTGTAGCGCTGCACAAAACGCCCTAAAAGACGCTCAGTTGTGGAATGACAAACATCGAGGTGAAAGCGATAAAACTTTGCATTCCGCCTCGACGTTCGATGTTGAAATTCAGCAGCAGGTATCAATCCAAACAGCCCCTCCGAACATTCCACGTGATAAATGCGGTAAATGCTGAGCGAAGCATTTCTACGTAACGCCAAAAAATCAAGCCGATCGGAAAGGATCTGATCGGTAACAATTCGAGCTGCGCTACGCTGAATGTGATATATAAAATTGTACCAAATTTTATTAAAATCTATCGAATAGTTTTTGTTTCCATAACGAATATATAACGAGACAGACAAAAAAATCTGATTGCATTTTTGGCATCAGTATCGATCACTAATTACTCCCTGATAGTTATTTTGGAAATATATTTTATATACAGAATTTACCTCTACAGATTTATTATAAGTATAGATGTAAATTGCTTGTTCCATTTAAAAACAAAGTCAACATTCAATCTTATTTACTGAGAAATTATCATGGCTTTAATAAATTCTTGTGATTATGATATTAAATTAACTCAGTAGGTTTATATGCCTTCACACCTAAACCATTCAGACAATTTTAATGAAATTTGATACAGAGTTAGGCGCGATGGAGAACAACATGAATTTTATTACAAAAATGAATTATTGGTTGAAGTAGAGAATAAAAGCTTGTGAAATAAATCAGATAAACTTAATTTTTCGCCATACCTCCAATCCAGCGTCAAGAAATAATCCGCCCATGAGCGCCTCAAAGCAATTGGCCATCGCGTGGCGCATCACAACTTCACGACATAAATCCGACCCGTGGGCATATAACATGTATTGCTCTAGGCCTATATTCTAAAAAAAAGTATATAATTTATATTTTTTCTTATTTATAATAAGAAATTGAATTTGAATATAAAGTCATAAAGCATCGGAAATAATTTAATTATAGACATAAAATTTATTTTCTAATAAAAATAATATAATAATTAGTGCAAATTAAACCTCCAGCGAATATTTGTGGAAAACTTGCTTGAATTAGATCTATAAGCTGAATGCTATAGCAACATTAGATCCGATATAATGTACTTAGTACGACTGATTCCTATATAATATAGATTATATAGATATATTACATACCTATATAATATATTATATATCCTATAGTTATATATTATAGATAGATTACATAGAGGCTTGTAATATATAGATATTACAAGCCTCTATGTATTTATTTTATATTATATTTCCAGATCAAGATTGCCAGATGAAAAAATCAGACTAAACACGGACATTCTTTTATAAATGTACTTTGCGGATATCTTTTAATCAGTTTTACAGTTAGTTTTAGTTAGTTATAAAATATAAAATAAAGCGCATTTATATGCAACAGCAAATGTACAAACCTTGGCCAACAGTGCCAAATGTTGATTCTGGACTATAGCCGCTCTATAAGTTGCCAATCCACCTTCAGACAGTCCCGGAAACATTTTGAACAAATGTATGGACGATATGAATTCAACAACCGCATCTCCGAGAAACTCTAGACGCTCGTTGTGTTTAATCTCGGACTCTGTCTCATAGTTTTTGCCGAAGCGTGACATTATATTTATTAGAGTGACGATTCCTTAAAAAGAGATTAGTTTCGTGAAATGTGTTTTGGTTTTCTATAGTGTAGAAGTTATATAGGTATAATTAACTAGGCCTAATAGGATACAAAACACGAAAAATCATTCCAAACATATCTGTAGATAAAATATATTTATAAAGTAAGATCAGTGTTTTCCAATTCGTGATCCGCGGAAACCCGGACGTATATGAATGGCGGTCCGCAGTATCATCTTTGAACCATACATAAATGCTAATAATATCTAAAACAAATATCTAATCAGATTTTTTTTTGTTTATTTTATTAAGGGATCCATGAAAACTATTCTTGAATCCCTACGAGTTCGTAGACGGAATAGGTTGGGCATCGCTGATCTAGATTAACATTTTCTAGAAAACTTTTGGATATAGAAAGAAAAGCTTTTATAGAACAAAAAGTGAAACAGTTGCCGATATGTGTAATGCATTAGGACTTTGAATTAAACATTAGGATAAAGGTTTTGAACGATATAAAATTGTCTTAGTAAAAGTTAAACTTTTATATAAAAGATAACATATTTAATCTAAAACAAAATGGGAGTTTGTGGGCTCATCCGTAACCGATTCTTATTAGTAATTTCTACGTTCTTACACAAAACATACGATATATTCTCGATAGTACCTTTCTTTCTAGTATAATGAATCCTTCGATCGCCATACTCTGGTTGGCGTATACCACAATTGGTAAGGGTATTCCTGGCGTGATCGGGGTTAGTTCCAAAGTTCTCCCTATACGACGGATGTGTTAAGGCCGTTTGGAGTAGGGCCCGCTGTTTGAACTTGTACCCTATTATTTCTTCTAGGCTGTCCAGAGATTTGTGGAACCGTAAATGTCGGACCAGTACGGGTATTAACATGGCGTGCTGAATAGAATTAATACATTTCAACTTTTTTTATGATAAAAAATTATAATTTAATATATTCAGTCTTCGGAAAGGCTTTACAGTGGCTTTTTATAGTATAGCGGAACGCAGCAGGTGGGTCTCCATTATAGTAAGAGAACATCGCCGCCCATCGACAACCGCGCCACAGTCCGCGTATTGATTGTTTTGCCAGCTTTTTACGCCACTTAAACGGGATTTTTAAGTGCCTCCAATATCCACACTTACTCACCGAAACGCAGTAGAAGCACCTAAAAAATCTGAAAATGGGTGAGTGTCTTAACACTGTCGCACCCGTAAAGAGCCATGCTGAAGTATATGCTGACACACAAATTGGGCCGACTCCTCCGAAGAACGAATACTCAGCGTGGAACGGTACTTGTACTGTCTTACTCTTAGTGAGTAAGGATATCATAAACCCTTGAAATTATACCGTTAAAGCGGTGTAAAAAAACCGACAACATAACTAAAGCGCGTTCTGGCACGGTTGTCAATGGACAATCGTGGCCCATGGGCGACGGTTATATCTTGCATAGAGAAGACCTGTCTGTTTAGTTTCCCGCTATACCGTAAATTTTGTTGAAAAATTTAACTACTGCTACTACACACCTGTACAACGTCGCACATGAGCCCCGTTGTGTGGAATCCTTCTGAGGAAATAGCAACGGTGACGTCACGCTTCATTTTACTCTGCGTCCGCATCTCTTGCAATTTCGCCTCCTTCGCTGCTAACTTCTGCCGCTCATTGAACGACGGCTTAGCCATATTCGCTATTAGATGGCGATATTTCACGTAATAACGCCATGCCTTTTGATACCTAAAAACGTCAAATTAAATTCATTACAGAATCAAATATAAAGGTATATATATGAATGGTACTTTGATACCACGGGCTCACAGAATAACAGCGTGATACAGTACTTGTAAAGTGTTTCGCTGAGTGAGGATATCGGAGGCTCTTAAAAATGCCGCTGAAGCGTCGTAAAAAGTCGGCCACAAAACCAATGTGCGGATTGTGACGCGGTTGTCCATAGGCGGCGGTGTTTTCCTACCATATAGGAGACCAGCTCCGTTGTCCGCTATACCATAAAAATAAACTAAAAATATGCTCGATAAAACGTTTCAAATAAATATGACCTGATTAATAAATATTCAGGGTTTCTATAAGCCGCCCATGAACAACCGCGCCACAGGCCGCGCATTGGGTGTGTTCCCGGCTTTTTACGCCGCTTAAGCGGCACTTTTAAGGGGCTCCGATATCCTCACTCACTCTGCGAAACACAGTACAAGCACCGTTTCACGCTGAAAATTCAGTGAGTGCGCGGTATCAGTTCGGTATTAATGCGGCAGCATATGCTTCACCATGACTCTCCCTTGTTTTCTTAAACAATGTCGGCCCTTGATTCTCTATATACTTACTCGGGATTCCCAGCATAGCTCAATTGTGGAGGCCGTATACCAAAATGTACGATCTCTGGATAAAACTTTTTAACCTCGTCAGGATTATTGACGTCGTACGGCGGGCTTCGGTCTATTTGATCCACTCGAACTGAGCAGGGTTTCCTCCCAGGGTAAGTCACTATCATACCTATAAATGTACAAGAAATCATACAACAAATATTCTTTAGTAAGCAATAAGTCTTTTTAAGGTATATCGGACAACGGAGTAGCTGATTCTTCTATATATTAAGAGACCACCGCCACACTTGAGCAACCGCACCACAGTCCGCGCAGTGGTTATGTTGCCGACGCGGCAACATAACTCTTTTACGCGGCAATTTAAGTTAAATTTAACCAATTTCAGTCAGTAATAACAGATTTTTGGACCTTTGATTCTATCGACAAACTTCTGCCAGTGATAATGGTCCATTCTGTGCACATCTTCAAGATAATCTGGTGGAATTAAAAGATTACTTTCTTCTATTAAGTATCTTAGCACCTCACACATTGACAAAACCTGAAATCATACAACAACCTATATTAACTCGAAATCTATATAAAGTATTTATTATTCAAACGTAGTATTAGTATTAACGTGGTCGCTTATAATGGGTCTAATGGAGAAGCTCAGAGTCACTCAGCGAGCTATGGAGAGAGCAATGCTCGGTGTCTCGCTGCGAGATAAAATCAGAAATGATGTTATCCGCAGCCGAACCAAAGTAACATTGCCTGCCGTATTAGTAAGTTGAATTGGCAATGGGCTGGCCTCATCGCTCGATGAACCGACAACCGAAGAAAAGTTCTCGAGTGGCGACCGCGTACTGGGAAGCGCAGAGTGGGATGTCCCGCCACGCGATGGTAACACGATCTCGTTAAGGTCGCGAGCAACCGCTAGATCCAGATCACTCAAGATCGCAATAGGTGGGCGTTTTTGGGAACGGCCTATGTCCAGCAGTGGACTTTAATAGACTGATGAAGATGATGGATTGGTATTCTGGTAGTAATTATTATTTGCCTTAGAATGCACAATCGCTTTTCTGTAATCGTATGACAACAACCCAACAAATCATGGACATACTAAAATTTCTTTGGATGCAATTACCACAGGATAACATTCACAGTCCCATCGTTTATATAAATAATCGGTGCCAATAAGTTCTCAATAATAGAGGAAGCCACGCTTTGTATTAATTTATGCAATTTTTATACAACCATTTAATTTTGATCAGCAATTTCGTTATTTTTTAATTTAGTTATAAAGGCATCTTACTACGTAAATACATTACTAACTCGTGTAATTTTTACTTAAATATTTATCAAACAATAAAAATATTTGTTTAATAACGAAATTTTTTTTAAAATTAATAAAAATAAGAAAATATTTAGGATTTAATGCGAAAAAACACATTGTAAAAGTGAAATTTGTATGCTTAGACTTTCTTGATGTGTATATTTCATTCAATTGCATAAAACATTGTTTACTCGCCGTCAATCGTCAAACGAAATCATTGCATAAAACATTGTTTACTCGCCGTCAATCGTCAAACGAAATCATTTAAAAAAACTTTATAGGTACTTCTAGAGTCCAGACTATTAAAAAAATAGAAAAACGAACCTCGCATCCGCCTTCGGATAAGAATCGTACAAATCTCGGCATAAAATGAAATTGCGAACAAGTCGTGTCGGTACCTCTGCCAAGGTCTAGATCTACCAGTTCTAGTAATTCTTTGAATAAATACTCCTCTGAAACAGACATCTTATATGACTATTGGTCATTTAGTAGACAAAACAAAGTGTATTATATATTTTGTAAATCAAAAAGTGGTATGTGCAATGTTTATATTAATTATTTTATGTATTTCTAGATATTGTATGTTAGAAAATAAACTTTGGCACTTTTATATATAAATTTTAACGTCATCAAACGGCACTTTTAAGAGCCTCCAATATCCTCATTCACTCTGCGCAACACAGTACAAGTATTGTTTTACGCTGAGTATTCTTGAGACCGTGGTGGAAGTAATAACTTCGTAACAGCTTCAATTAGTCCGTCAGCATATGCTTCTGCATGGCTCACCCAATTGCTGCGACAGTATTAAGACAGTCGCCCGGCCACTGTCAAGCCCTTCCAGATACCAAATAAATTATAAACTTATTAACTGTCCGGACCGGGATTCGAACCTGAGACATCTCGCTTCATGGTACACTCTTAAAACTATTAAGCTCTGAGGCTCTCAGATTATATATAATAGATATCAGCTTAATAATATTTATGTTAATCTTATACATATCAGAAATTTTGTTGCCAAACTCTTCATGATTTTATGTGCATTTCATGTACGTCTGAGAATCGGTCAACAATTATTTCTCAATTCACTAAGTGATACGGGGTATGTTTATTCCAATTAAATTCAATTTAAAAAATACATATAATCCAAAATTGTCATCAATTTTAATAGCGATAGTAGTATTTTGTTAATTTTATTGCCAAGACAATGTTTGCCATAGTTAGATAGTAAGTAAGTTAGATAGTACGGCAATTTGGGAAGCTTTTCTAGTATGCATTCGCCTACATCCTCTACATTATGGTGTTTATGTGCTTGGTAACGAACTAGATTAGAAAAATTTTGATTATTCTGATCCT
>DWCF01007229.1:0-11004 GCA_018230265.1 Delias oraia | reverse complement strand
ACTTTCTAGCCTGAAATTACAAGGCGTGGGTGAAATAAATTGTTATTTCAAGAGCGCAAATTGTATTTCCATTACACATACATTAACTATAGCACTTGTAATAATGTTTGAACTTCAATATAATTTATATTCAAATTACTTCGTTATTACCGCTTCATTTGGACTATTGTAAGATAACTGAAATAAATAAGGTCACTCTTTAAAAATAGGTAAAATACATCATTTCCTGATTTTTTTATTTTCTTTATAGTATAGTGGACAACGGAAAAGGTAGGTCTTCTATATGGTAAGAGAACACCGCCGCCCATGAATAACCGCGCCACAGTCCGCGCATTGGTTGTGTTGCCGGCTTTTTACGGCGATTAAGCGGTACTTTTAAGGGCCTCTGATATCCTTATTCACTCCGCGTAACATAATACAAGTACGTTTCACGACGAGTATTCTGTGCGCCCTTGCGAGCCGGCCAAATTAGTGCGTCAGCATATGTTTCAGCATGGCTCTCACATGGGTGCGACGGTATTAAGACACTCGCCCAGCCACTGTCAAGCTCTTCCAGAGACCGAATAAATTAAATTATAAGTGTCCGAACCGGGACTCGAACATAATACCTCTCGTTTCTCCGTACACTTAAAACCATTAAGCTACAAAATGTAACAAATACTTTAAAAAAACAACCAATATCAAAGTTCACGAGTTTATTTTTAAAATCCCACCAGTTATAGCTACATTAAAGCAACAAAAGTAATTTCCTTTAAGCGATAAAATAACGTCGCCCGTACTTTCCAGTTAATGGCGTCAGTTTTATGCGCATGCGCATTTCGTCGTAAACCTTGCTCGGAATTCCATTATACAAGTATAGAGCGGATTATTTATATGAATTCGAAATAAAATTTAAATTGTAATGGACAATTTAGTCTTCTAATATTTTCTTTTTTTTTAGGTATAGCGGAGAACGGAGCAGGTGGGTCTTCTATATTGTAAGAAAACACCGTCACCTGTACAACTGCACCACAGTCCGCGCATCGAGCTTTTTACGCCGATTAAGCTGCATTTTTTAATGGCCTCTGATATCCTCATTCACTTAGTGAAACAGTAGAAGTACCGTCAAGTACAACTACTGTCTCATGCTGAGTATTCTGTAAGCCCGTGATATCATTTCGGATCATTTTGGCATCTGTGATTAACGGTTACAATGTTGCCATTACGCCGATATTTACATACATAATGACCAATTATAATCATGAACCAACATTTGCCGGCAACACAACTAATGCGCGCACTGTGGCGCGGTTGTTCATGAGCGGCGATATTGTCTTACTATATAGGAGACCCACCTGCTCTGTTGTCCGCTATAACTGAAAAAAACAATTTAAATCATATGCAATCTGAATGTTTTACGATGAATATTACTGCATTCAATATTAGTCACGTATCTGGTGAGGTAACACACGTTCCACGACAAGTCATGACCATTCATTTAAATATAAGGAGATTTTTTAGATATATTATCTAACACGTCTAAGGATAATAAAATATTCGATACTTTTGTGCATCTTATGCTCTTTATATATTAAAAATTCATGGATTTTAACATATCAATTATTTTAGGTTTAAATAAATTTTAAGTAAAGTATTAAATAGAGTTTTAAATATCAGATTTTTTAAAATAGAAAAATTATAAACTTACATGTATCATGTATATATAAATAAAGTATTAAAAAATACGAACATTTTTGTTAACATAGCCTTTATAATAAATCGAAAAATTCAAATGTTTTTTCGTGGTAGTCGGATAGTAAAGCAAAGATTGTCGAAGAAAAACAGTCAAACGATAATGCTTCTTACGGAAGCTACCTTAAAGATGAGATATATACGATTGAGTTCAACAGAAACGCAATGAATCTTTGATAATGTATATAAAAAGATATTATAATTTACATTATATGAAATAAATAATTGTTTATTAGATGATTCAGTTCATTACACTAACAGAGCTATCGTTTTGTAATGCCTTACAAGCATAAACATGAAAAATATACAATCGAACAAAGAGACAATAAATGGTCGAACAATTACGAATTATCAAACATTCTCGTATTTCTTCGTAAACTGTTTTATTTGCGGTAAGCAGCCAAGGTGATCCTTGCTGCCGTTGGATTGTTTCCAATTCTAGTGCACTCTTTTTATCGCAGTGTTAAAGATATTTTTAAATGACAATTTATAAACTATTATTTATCATACATACACAATTAATTCGTTCATTCATTAATTAATATGTTTTTAACACATTTAAATCCTGAAGACCGAATGGTTTAAGTTATTGGAGCCTCATTTATATTATTTTAGGGCCTTGACAGTGGCCAGATTAATTTCAAGCGGCTTCGAACTATCATATCATGTTAGCCCAGTCTCAATTTCTTTACGACTAGTTCATATTACTATTGCTCTTAATAGAATCTTAAATATGAGTCTTAATAGAATCCAAATATTCCAAGTATCTTACAAAAGCTTAAAAGAAGTTTGATTTGTACCTATTCCAAAACTTTATCTTGAGGTTAGTGAGTTAGTGACAACTGACAAGTTCTTGCACTCCATTCAGACGCTTGTTCCACCTACCAGTAGCTGTGTGTAAATGTACCATTAATTAAAACAGAGCAAGTACCACGCAATCATGTCAAAGACAATGTAATTTTATGCAAATATATATGTTTAGCAGTCCCAATTGCATAAATTGAAACCTCCACTAACCTAATTTAAAACAATACGTTGCAGTCTGTCTACTTCAATGTTTATCGTTTGAATCTTGGCAATTGCCGAGGCGCGTACAACGCGTACGTCAATCTTTTTTGTGACTCGGTATAAATACCTGTTATATGTTGTTTGTACGAAACGGTTTCACAAATTCCTACTTTAATCATCGCTTATTAGATTCTTTTCGTTCCGGGATATTAAAACTGGTAATTCGAATAATTTTTTTCAATGATTAGATTTTAGTAAAAAACGTACGCACACGCGGCTCTGGAAAGGCTAGGAGTGTCCATGGGCAGAGGACCGCTTGCCCCAAATGAGCCTCCTGATCGTTTGCCGTTGTTGTTATAAAAACAGTTAATGTGTTGAATGTTTTAAAATGTTTACGTATGTTAAATCTTGAGAAAATATAACCTAAATTAAAGCAATAAAAATGATGTTAAGTTCTTAGTTTTGTTTTTATTTTGTTGCTTCTGCGATTAACAATCATAATTTTTCCAGTATCAGTATAAAGATATTTACATTAATTACGACAGAGAATCGATCAAGAATATCAACTTCAAACAGCGATACAACTTCAATGAACTAACATTTTTACCAAAAACATATAGAGAACACATTACAAAGTATAAGTAAGAACTAGTAACATTATAACATATTTATAAATAAAAATAATAAATTATGTTAAGTTTGTCGTGTCTGTCCTTCTGTCTCTGACTTCATATTTCCAAATTAATAAAAATATTCCTTTGAAATGTTTTGAGGTCGAGTTATTTATAATAACTTGATTAAATTCCATAGCAACAAACAAAAACCAATCAGTCTGTAGTAATTTAAAAAAGTTGATTTTCCGACACAAGTTTTCATATGAGAGTCAAACCGGCGGCCACTTGTCTGGGAAATATTCCCAGCTGTTGACGTTGGCAACGTGCCATAAATATCGCAATTAATTCACTGTGTTACTAGGTTTTTGTGTCGTTAAAACATTTTCCACATTTTCAGTGAATAGCGACAACATTCAGTTAGACAATACATTGTACATACAATACATGTTTCACATTCTTATCGTGATGATTTAATCTGTCGTTGAAAATCTACAAAACACCACATCTAAGAGCGAATTCTGAGAGCCTCGTTAATGGTTTTACAAGTGTACCAAGCTAGAGGTATCGGGTTCGAATCCTGGACAATTAAAAAGTAATTTATAATTTATACGGTCTATGTAAGGGCTTGTGGCAGCCGTGGGAGCGCCTTGATGAAGCTACCTGACGCATTTGTTGAGCCGGATCATCAGAGTGATACCACGGGCTCACAGAATAGTCAGCGTGAAACGGTATTTAGACTGTATTTCGCAGAGATTGCAGAGCGGTTTTTCATGGGTGGTGGTGTTCTCTTACCATATAGGAGACCTGTTCCGTTGTCCGCTATAGAATAAAAAAATTAAAAACAATTGAAGGTACTATTAATAATTTTAGTTAACTTATACTCTGGATATTTTTTAATTATATTGAAATATAAAATGTGTTTATTGAAAATAAGTAGATATATATAGTATTATGTAATAAATAAATATTTTATTTAAGAACGCCATTATTACAATTTCTTAACAATTTTTAAAAAATATCACTTTTAAAAGTATTCCTTTACACAAACTGAGTAAATGTGCAATTCTGAAGTATTGTCTTTAAAAAAAACTCAAAATGTTTCGAAGAAAACTGAAAGTTAACCTTAAAACAGCCTAATATAGCAAACATTTTACATATTTTTCTTCTTAAAAATAATAACACAATTCACAATTGACAATTCTATATTAATTTAAATAATGTTATTTTTATTAAAATTTATTATAAGTATAATATAATAATAAAATGTATTTATTACATTAGTATGTATTAATGAATATGTAATATTTTGTATTTACAGTAAACAAGTATGTATATAAACATTAAGTTTTAAGTTGCCTTGGTAAGTCTTATTAAAATGTTATACTAAAGGGCAGGCAAAAATGAACGGTGATAAATAAATGATAAAGTCTTAAATGGAATTGGACTGTCTATATCAAAAAATACAATGGAAGATGACCTAAAGATCAGGCATTCCCAAGGTCAAGACGAGAGTCCAATGTAAAAAGCTTTTGTCGTAGTATAACTAATAGTTCCTTTATTAAGTAACATTATACCGACATAAGTTTGAGAATAAAGGCTTTTATTATTATGCTACCTTACTAAACAACCAAACTTAAAATTACTAATGCATAAAAAGGGAATAATTGTTTGAAACAGTAGCGGACATCGGAGCAAGTGGGTCTCCTATATGGTTATAGAACACCGCCGCTTATGGACAATCGAGCCACAGTTCGCGCCTTGACTTGACTTTACGCCATTAAAGCGGCATTTTCAAGGGTCTACAATATCCTCACTGACTCTGCTAAACAGTAAAAGTACCGATTCACGATGAGTATTATATATTATATATTTTGGGCCGGCGGTGTCCATGGGCGAAGGACCGCTTGCCCTAAGTGAGCCTCCTGCTTATTTGCCACCGTTGCTATAAAAAAGGAGTATAAATGACTGTTAATGTAAATTTAATATTTACATTCATGAGTAACACCTATGATCGATATTACTCAACAACTACATTGTCATTCAAATTCTAGAGAAGTTTCTGGATTAATCAATTAAGTTCGATAAATAAACTGATAAGCAATTGATTAATAATTACTGCATAGTTAAAATATTTATTGCAATGTTTTTAAATTTTAACAGGTCATTTAGTTCGCATAATTTACACAGATACTCCGCGTGAAACGGCACTTGTACTGTTTTTCGCAGTGAGTGAGGATATCGAAGGCCCTTAAAAATGCCACATAAGTGACGTAAAAAGCCGGCAACACAATCTTGCGCGTACTGTAGCGCGGTTGTTCATGGGCGGCGGTGTTCTCTTACCATATAGAAAACACGCCTGCTCCGTTGTCCGCTATAGAATTTCAAAAATTCAATGGACGATAGCTTAAAAAAATAATTGTTTTACCCTATACATACTAAACTTACAGCAGCGCCCTTTCGAGTACAGCAGATGTTTTGCGATCACCAACCCGCCTGCTAAGAGTGGTGATTAAGGCATAATAACCCCCCATTTTGGGGGAGGCCTATGTCCAGCAGTGGACTTGAATAGGCTGATGATGATGATGATACTAAATTTGCTAAGTTTTAAGTTTTTTATTGAATTTTTACAAAAACAAATCTATACATATACCCTTGCTGCACCACGGGTGTGTTGTCTGTATTTAAAAGAGAGAAACGATTTTATTATAAAGGAAGTCGTATTGGTTTGGCAATATATCTGCAGCTAGTACAATACCACAAACTTCTTTAAATACGCTTCGTTGTGTAACGAAATAAGTGAATTAAAATATTCTTTAAATATAATATTTTATTGCATATCTTAAAAATATAGAGAACCAGGTTGTAGAAGGAATGACTGCACGAATGGCAAACAAAGACATGTCGAAGTCCGTTAGATTTGATGCGATATTTGCTTTGAATAATTGCCTTTGTTTGATTAAACTGTGAAAGATTTAGCATCATTCTGAGAGAAATTCTCTATTTGTCTTATTAGTTATCTTAATAAGTATAAAAATATTCATAAACATGGTTTAAACTTTGATTATCAGTTATTTGGTTATTTATTTAGTTTAACCTTATTTCATTTTATTTCTCGTAGGAAAGTTTAATATAACTGCGGAGATATTTTTTTTAGGAATTGCTACTCGCTGCTGACAAGAGCGGCTTTAATAAATTAACGAGGGTGAGACGCGAAACGCCAGGGCTTACCAAGTTGAAGAGGTAGAGCGTTCTGATGTAATACACTACCTGCCTACACAAAATATAATTTAACAGTCAATACGACGCATAGGATTTTTACACAAAGTATTTAATCTCCCTGTACTAATTTATGCCCGTGATTCAAACTTGAGTTTAAGCTTAATGTCTTTAAGTGTAACATGAAATGAGAGATAGGGTTTGAATCTCGCTGCGGATAATTATAATTCAATTTATTCTATCTCTGGAAGGCCTTGACAGTAGACGGGCGAGTGTCTTAATACTGGCGCACCCGTAGGAGAGCCATGCTGAAGCATTTGCTGACGCACTAATTGGACAGGTTCGTTCGAAGTGATACCACGGTCTCACAGAATACTCAGCGCGAAACGGTACTTGTACTGCTTTTCACAAAGTGTTTGAAGATATTAGAGGCCCTTAAAAGCTTAAAACACACAACAAAATACGCTTGCTCTGGATCAGATAGTATCTCTAATTGTATTTTTGTATTGAGGGTTGAACATACAAATCTTCAAATTTATATTTCATAACAGATTAAACACACATTAAACCAAGTTATACATATATTTTACGTCACAACTACGTCAAACATATCCTGTTGAAACCGTATTTATATAAAAAAAATAGTCAGTGTGATAAATCTTTTTACGATAGTCAATATTATCAATATTAATTATTTATTCGTTGTCCTAGAAGTCTTAAGCTGTTTAAACGTAGCTTTTTTTAATTTTATAGCGGACAACGGAGCAGGTGGGTCTCCTATATGGTAGGAGAAAACCACCGCCCATTGACAACCGCGCCACAGTCCGGGCATTAGTTGTGTTGCCGGCTTTTTACTCCGCTTTAGCAGCACTTTTAAGGGCCTCAGATATCCTCACTCACTAAACACAGTACAATTACCGTTTCACGCTGAGTATTCTTTGAGCCCGTTTTATCTTTTCGGACGAGCCCACGCAGTAAGTGCCGTCAGCATGGCTCTCCCACGGTTGTAACCTGAGCTACGTCATCTAATTTAATACATATCTAATTAGTAATGTTATAAAACAAATTCATTTGTCGTATCTGTGCCTTTATAGTCTCTAAAGTCTCAAGTATCGTTGATTTTTTATGGTTCTTATATGAGTTTAGGTAATCGCATTATTTTCATTGACGGTTTCTTAAGGTTTCTTAAAGTAAATTACAGTTTTAATAGAAAATGGAAATATGTTTTTTAATTAAGGTTTAAAATTTCATAAATGCTACTATTCTTACATATACAGAAGTATATTTATTTCAAAAAAACTTGGCCTTGGTTTTTTTCAATTTTGTAATTACTCATTCTTAGGATGTGTCACTACACTTCTCAAATTCACATGCTTGTTTAAGTTTGTGTTTTTGTGCAGTTTCATTAATGAGAGCTAGAATGACGGTTAAACTTTTTCTATGACAGCAAAAACCTTCAAAACATTTACACGGTTTGAGAATACATTATGTTTTATATATAAATATCATAGAAATCACCGCCGGAAAGGATATCTGCGTCAAAATCTACGTTTGGTGGTGTCTGCGACTTTTTAGATCGCGTGAATGGTAAATTAATAAGTTTTCGGTATCCCATCCACTGGCTAAACAGTAGTATTCCACGCTGGTATTCTGTGAAGCCTTGGTATCGCCGGACGTGCCGTCCCAATTAGAGTGTCAGTATTTTCAGCACGGAAGATTTACTGAGACGCAATTCTAAATACTAAAAAATTCAGACCGTTATTCGAACCTGGTACTGTTTCGCGGTTGATAGCTTTGTTCGTTCGGACAAGAGTTACATTTTGAGGCACAAGGTCGTGACCATTTATCAGAAGGGTGGATGAAATAAAATAAATAGTGCCGAAATTAAGTGGCAGTATAGAGAGGAAACGTATTTACAGTTTTACCTAATAAAACATGTGTATTAAAGAAGAGAGCATTTTTGTGCTTAAATTAAAGATATAATTAATTATGCATTATTATTTGTATTCGATAATAATTTTTATAAAGATTAAATCGGTAAAATATAAGGCCAAGTGGTCCTTTTTAAAACGCCTAAATTGTGCCAAAGTGATATTTAATAATATCTGATTCATCGTTGCATCGTGATCTCACTGTTTCATAATATATTTAAATGAATGTAAATGGAATTTGAATCATTTGTGTAAAATAATATATGAGTGGGCAATGATGATGACACTCAACTATTGTTCAAGTGAACAAACATTTGTGGCGGTAGTAAATTTAAAGCAAACTGATTTTTGTATGAATTTCACTTGGCTTTGAATTATATCTATTACAGAGACAAAATGTTAAAGACATAAATACATATAAAATATACAGACAAACACAAAAACAATAAGTATAATTATATAATTCTAAAAAACAGCACGTCGTTGCTTCGAAGAACCACTACTCCACTTTTAAACTTGACTAGAAACAATATTTTATATATTCTACGCATTTGTTGTTGCACATTTAAGACAAAAGAAGTTAATAAAATGTGATTTTTAATGAAAATAAGGAGGCAAGAGCAGGACGCTCACTTAGGTTAAACGGCGCCCATGGGTGCTGCCTATGGGTGGAGGACTGAATAAACTAGATGATCCTAATCTTTTAGGGATAGGTAAGGTATTTTTTTAAGGAAAATACCTCTGCTATATCTGTTTTCACAGAGTGGTGGTGTACGGTACAAAATGCCTTTATAACAAATAGATGTGCGACGAGAAATATCTAGGTTACGGATTAAACTTTGTATTCTGCCTCGATGTTCAATCTATTAAAGTTCAAAATATTAAAATAATTAATTATTTATTAACTATTAAATCCGAATATTACTATCCTCCGAGATAATTTCTATAGAAGATGCTGAGGGAGCCAACATCTTTTAAGTCTCGTAGCTATTTGTTTTATAAGTCCACCATGAACCGAGAGGTATCAGGTTCTAATCCCGATCCGGACAATTATAAATTATCATAGAATTTACAAGTTTTTACAAATTATAGTAATTTTACAGTTTCGACCCACAAAATTATTATTAATTTACTAAATGTTAAGTTAAATTACTTACTCAATGAAAACAGGCTCGACCGTTAGGACATCCCCTTTCTTGCACCACTGTAACAAAATTATAAGATAAGTATGATTTTTTATTTTGGGTGACTATAAACAATATTACATATAAATTTTCAATTGAAATGTATATACGTAAGATTCTAAATACAGTGTAAACTCTATATAACGACACTGAAGGGACTGTGCGTTTTATAGCGTTATAAAGAGTTGTCGTTAAATGGAGAAAAGAAAAGATGGATGGAAGACAAGCTAAACCAACTAAAGCCAATTGATTTCGACGCTTTAGGGAGCTTGTCGTTAAATCGAGGGACGTTACATGGAGTTTACACTGTATACATAAACCTAACAATAATTAATTCTTCACTATTTCAAAAGTATCTGCGGTGCCTAAATCGGGAGGCAATTGAGCAGGAGGTTGACCTACGATGAGTGGTCCTTCGCCCATGGTCACCCCGAGGCATTGCCGGCCTTGTAGGGATAGATTCGCAAATTTTTTAGATCACCAAGACGTATTAGTTTGTATATAAACAGAAATGTTACCGTTTCATTTCTAATAAAACATTCATTTTGATTTTATAAAGTAGAGAGCCATTAATCTTATTCTTAAAAATATTTAATACTCCCCAAGAAGTCGGCAATTTCCAAAGAAAGACAGCTGAATTACGGTCCGAGTATATAAAACTTATCCCGTATAATAGGGCAGCAACAGATGTTCGAATTCCACGAGCAGGTAAAATATCGAACGATCGCACATTACGGCCTTTGACTCGTAACGGTTGCTCAACCGGAGAAACTAGTAGACGTAAGTATAATTAATTTGAATGTAATGTCATAGTGCTTTTTGCAATAATGTATATTCCTGGAGTTTTAATATACGCTGTTAACTTCATATAACGAAACTCGATTTAACGATAAAGTCGCTGGTGTCGAAATCGCTCAGTTTTGGTTGATTTCTCTTATCTATACACTTGGTGATAAGATTGAATACTAAGTTGCTTGATTCATTGTTTTTTTATGGGAGAGCCGTACTTCTGTACATATGCACTGTGTGTGGACACGAGTGAGGATATCGGAAGCCTTTAAATAATGCCGCTTAAATGACGTAAAAAGCCGGCAACACAACCAATGCGCAGACTGTGCCGCAGTTGTTCATGAGCGGCGGTGTTCTCTTACCATATAGGAGACCCACCTGCTCCGTTATCCGCTATACTATTTAAAAAACTAAGATAATTGTTTTATTGCTTTTTTTATGGAAATAGTTACAAAAAAGAAGCTCACTTAGAATAGGTGATTATCCACCCATGGACACCCTTGTAGAGCCGCAGTGCGTTGCCAACTTTGC
>DWCF01007228.1:0-11004 GCA_018230265.1 Delias oraia | reverse complement strand
AGCTATCCTATCTCTCAAGTTGAACCAAACTGCATATTGCGTGCAAATTTGAACGAAATCTGTTAAGCGGTTTAAGAGTCAGAGGACAAACATTGTGACACGAGATTAATATATATTAAGATGTGAAAAGTCATGATACCTTTTTTACAGCATCATCAAGGTGGTACATTGGGATCATTCATTAAATGGAATTTCACAAAGTTTATCATAGACAAGAATGGTATACCAGTAGAAAGACATGGCCCAAATGTAGATCCTGAAAACTTGGTCCAAAGCCTAGAGAAGTACTGGTGAATGGTATTTTAGTTTGTTTCTTACATAAAGCATTTCAATTTGTTTTTTAAGTTTGGGCACTATTATGTAAGTTTCATAATTATTGTTTGTTTAAAATATATATTTATATTAACATGGATTTTTATTTCTTAATACCAGTTTTTTATTTTAATCTTCAGAATAAAGAATATATTATTTAGCCGTCTTGAGTTGTTTGTGTCTTTACAAACAAACTTACTTTCTGGTACTATTATAATTTTTTTATACCACTAGTGGCAAACAAGCAGGAGGTTTCCTTAGGTCAAGCGTTCCTCCGCCCGTGGACATCCCCAGCCCTTGCAGTCACGGGTGTGGTGCCGGCTTTTAAGAAAGGTGTACGCTCTTTTTTTGAAGTTCCTCAAGTAGTATTGGTTTGGAAATAACCCCGCTGGTAGCTGATTCGACAGAGATCTGGTGCGCGGCACAAAATGCCTTAAAAAACGCTCAGTTGTGGAATGACAAACATCGAGGTGAACGCGATGAAACTGCATTCTGCCTCGATGTTCGATGGTGAAATTCAGCATCAGGTATCAGTACAAACAGCTCCACCGAACATACCCCGCTATAGATTCGGTAGAAGGTGCTGAGAAAAGCAACATCTCTACGCAACTGAAAAGAAAAGATGTGGTCGTCAATAATTCGAGCTGTTCTACGCTGAATCATCTTTTGTTTCGAATCTCTGATACAGCAAGCGTTTATTATCAAATATATAAAATATATTTACATTTACCTACGTCCAGTATTGAATATTTTAGTCACTTGAAATAGTTTAAAAACAAACCGTGGGAGAGCCATTAAAACAAATGCCGGCCTAATTGATGCTGAGGCATGGCCGGCTCGTATGAGGTGATATCACGCGCTCACAGAATACTCAGCGTAAAACGGTGCTTGTACTGTGTTTCCCAGAGTGAGTGAGAATATCAGAGGCCCTTAAAAGTGCGGCTTAAGCGGCGTAATATCCGACAACACAACAACACGCGGACTTTGTCGCGGTTTTTCATTCGTCGGTGTTTTCTTTCCATATAAGAGAACCTGCTCCGTTGTCCGCTATACCAATAAAAAAAGTACTCTTTTTTTTTATTGGTATAGCGGTATATATTTTTTATTGGTATTGTCTTACTAGACTTGGGTTTTTTGGAACCTCTATATTTTTTGGTCATATTATACCAATGCTATTACAGCGCTCAGTGTCTCATTATCCCTTATTGCTTTACATGAATCAATCTCTTAAAAATTATGTATATTATTAAATTAACATAATGTTCTCAGTATTCTGCTCATAACTTAAGAGTTTTAGAAGCAGTTCCAAGTTTGGTTTTTATGAAAAAATAATTATTTCTTATAAAATTTAAGACCCAATATATTTAACTTGGGTATAAGTGAAAATAAAATATATAAACATTATAAAATTAACAACAGACATTCTGCACCTTGTATCAATTCTAAAAAAACAATATTATATCAAAATAATCTCAGACTGACTTACTTGGGTATCTCCTGCGAAAAATAGCCTGTGCCATCACGGAAGAGAGCTCCTTCTGAGGGGCCAGGAGGCTGAGGCTAGGAGCGAAGATGGGTCCTCGCCATCGTTTCCTATTTGTTTTTGCTTCTTCCTCGCAGGAGGAAATAAGTTTTGTGTTTGCCACTTTTTTATCAACAAACAATAATAAATCACATAGGCTTTATTAACCATATTAGATTCTGTCTACAATTGTCACAGAATAAGCAAACGTTTCTGAGTTATTATTATTTCTATTATCCTGTGCTTCGACAAGGACTAACCAATAGTTGACGGTTATATTTGACAAGGAGTACCGTTCCATATTTCTCTTTTTGTCTCGCTGAACAAAGTGAAATAGAAAATATTGTTTTCAGCATTTAAAATTTAACAGCACCATTCAACCCAATCAGAGCAAAGAATATTTTTCAAATTATCGAAGCGTCGTTGAATATTGACGCGCGTTGTGTGGCGTTGTTTATATTATTTTGAATACATAACGATTTTGTAGTTACTTCTTATGTCGTCAATATTTCTAATCATCATATATTGATAATAGAGCAGGATTTGAGTAAATACTGTGAATAAGTTAAAGAAATCCCGTTTTAGCTCTGGTGTAAGTGTGAATTTGTATGACACAATGATAACGTTGCGTGTGGTCGCGTGATAATTATAGTAATTTATACAAGTAACCAATAAGTCGCGTTTGTGTATCATATTTAAAAGATGTCTACAAGAAGTGGACGCGTGCGGGCTACTATAGCCGATACAAGTCCCCGTAGGAGGAAAATAGTATCGTCCTCGCGATCTCCCGCCAGAAATCGTAAATCCTCGACTGAACGTAGAAATCGTCAATCGCCTGCGAGGAAGTCTCCTAATCGAAAGCCTGTCTCTAAATATCCAGCTCGTAAGTCTCCATCAAGAACTGTTAAAGAGAAAGCTGATTTTGTAACGAAATCTCCCGCTAAGCGCGCGCCTATTAAAGAAATCGCCGAAGATAAATTAGAAAACTTTTCAGCTAAATATGAAATTTACCGCAGTACACGTTCTAAACGCACCGAGTATACAGTCAGAGATATTCCTATAAAATCTATTGAAGATGATAGGAATGGGGTTGATAGCACAGACTCCAGTGAATATAATAGAATAAGAAGCTTGGTGAATGTCGTTCCTATACGACCAAGTCGGCTACGAGACTTAGTGGAAAATGTGCCAGATATCAGACGAAGTTTAAGTAAATCTTTGAGCAAGTCTATGAGTAAAACTATAGATACCTATTCTGATGATGAATCAGATCTACCAATAATAAGAAAATCAATTTCAGTTGTACGAAAGTTATCTACACCTCTTCCAAGCACAATATCTCTAGAACAAGTTAATAACAAATTTGAGTTTGGTGGAAGAATTGGTGCAGCGGTTTTGATTTTGTCTATTCCACTTATTGCTTTTGGAATTTTAAATACATGTTCAAAATTATGTTCTAATTACATACTATTGAATATAGCTGAATATAAAAGCATATCATGGATGACTGTACCTTCAGTTGTTATAATTTTTACTCAACAATTTATGCAAGCCCTAATTCTTATGATACCTGTATTAGGAAGAAAGCTAGAAGATAATGACAAAAGATATTGTTTCAATGCCCTATTTTCGAGTATTGGTACTCTATGTGTACTTTCACTTTTGAATTTTTATAATATAATTACTAATAATATGATTCTTGAAGCCTATTTACCATTGGGAATAATATCATATATAATAGCAGTTATTTTATCTATCTTACTTTATGTGAAAAGTTGGAATATAAATGAGAATTTTTTAAATCCATATGGAAATTCAAAGTCTACCATTTACAATTTTTTTATTGGTCGAGTTGTTAATCCGCAGATTAAGAATTTCAATATCAAACTTTGGACCTACAGAATATGCAATGTTACTACTGTAAGTATATTGCCTTTAAGATAATCATAAATTGGAACCTATAGATAATTTCTTATATATGATTTCCAGCAAAAACTAGATTTAAAAAATTTTAACCATGTTTATAGTTATTTTGTTAGGTTGTAAAGTATCTACAAGTTTCACTTTAAATCTTAAAACCTTATATTGTAAGCTCTCATTATTCTAGAAGCAAGTTGTGTTCTTATGTATCAATATATCTAAAATATATCCTTATAAATAACCAATTTATATTTTTTTCAGCTTGTACTATTGATACTTATACTGCTCAATCAAGGTGTCCATGTAGATATGAATGTTTTAACAAATATTAAGATTGATAACTTCCTAGAGTTACTAACTAACATTCAAGGGAGGAGTACAGTAGTTGTGTTTACAATGATGCAAATTATTTACACACTCTACTTCATAATGAAAGAATACCAAGTTATAACTACATTTTATTGGCAATCTGAAGGATTGGGTTATATGCAATTAACTGCAACAGCATTATATCCATTTTATTTTACAACTATATCTAAATATGTGGCAGATTCGAAAATTGATTTCAACACTAATAAATTAATTGCAGCAAGTGCAATATTTCTAGTTGGATTCATCATAATGCTTGTTAGTAACAATATTAAATATGAGTTCAGAAAAAATCCACTGGATCTCAGAATAGTCTGTAAGTACATTTCTCTTTCTCATTATTATTTTGTAAAGGTAGGTTGGTTATTAGCCAACTCTTTTTATGCAACATTTCATGCATATAATACAACCTCTATGCAAATACAAATAAAGACATTAAGCGACAAACATATTAAGGATACATTGTTTAAAACCAGACATCTTTGATTTCTTCTAAAAACATTAGTTAAAGGAAAACTATTAAATATATCTCATTGTTTGTTATTAATATTAACAGTTTAACACTGAGACAAATTGAAAGGAAAAGTTGAAATAAAATGATATTTCCTTTATTTGGCTGACTGCACTCAATTTATTAAGATATTATTAAAAGACATATTTAGTAATATATTCTCTACAGTTCTAAGTTTGAACCCAGTGAATTAAAAAGTTTTGTCTAATGTTTTTTTCTTGTTTTGTATTTCTTTAACACTAGAAATTCTAATATGAAAAATTTATATTTCAGACCTCGACTCTATGCCAACGTTTCACGGTAAAAAATTGCTGGTCTCCAATTTATGGGGATTCGTGCGTCATCCGAACTATTTGGGTGATATATTGATCCATTTATGTTTAGCATTACCTGGAGTTTTAACCTCTCGGCCGATAGCTGCATTGCCAGCATTGCTACCAATAATTGTGTTAATACATCGCTCGGGGCGGGACCATTGGAGATGCAGGAGGCGTTATGGAGCAGCCTGGCAGAGATATTGTAAAAGAGTGCCATCTATTTTATTCCCGAAATTATTTTAAATTGTACAAACGTTGTTTTGTAACTGAAGTTGCAGTTAAATATAATTTTTAAGTAATTAGGTTATAAATATACTATTTGGAAAGTGGTTGCTCGAATTGCTTTAAACTAATTGCTCCCTAAAAATAAATTGGAAAAGGAGGAGGCCTTAAAAATTAGTAGTTCAAATATTTGTAGTACTTTAGAAATAATATACCTTGTACTACATTTACAGTAAATGAACATTTAGTCGTATTTTGACACGGTTCTTATGTAATGTTATTTAATAGGAATATAGTTTTATATTTTATCTTAGAATGGATCTCAAGAATGGTGAGATTTTATTTTATGAATAATAATTTATATCTAATCATATTTGCCATTTTATGTACCACCGTTTTTAGATCTGGATATAGGTATACTAGTTTTAAAATATATGCGTCTACAATTATTATAGTTCTATTATATAGCTGCATATGTTGAGCATAAGCAACGGAAATGCATTGAAATGTAATAAAGGAACATCTAGCAAATATGTCCTTTTCTTTGGTATATTTGTTTGAAAAATGACATACAAAAAAGTAGCTGCAAATGGTATTATAATTAAACTAGCAACACAAAAAATAAGAAAATCTATATGTAATTTAGTAATATTCTAAGAACTTGGAGTAGGAAACTTAAAATAGGTTCGCAATTTTAATGTATAAATCCTCGTAAGAAACAAAACATTTGCTCAAATGCCGTCACACAAATTTCTAGCTGTAATTCGATATTAAATTTTATTACATGTATTTTAAATGAAAAGTATGGAACATATGCCTAGAAATTCAAATATAATTATTAAAATATAATATTTGGAATTAATAATCATCTGTGTAGTGATTAAAAATGGAGTTATACATATTTTTGTGAAAATTATATAGAGATATAAGCAAATGAATAACAATGTATAAATTTGTGTGCAATTCCTCTTAGAAAGGATAATGTTGATAAGAAATTCTTACCAAAGCCAGTAGCTAAATGGTATGCAATAAAAGCATCATGAGAATTAAAACGGTATTTATATTTTGTATATGCTATCTGGTTATATGAAACTTGTATGTTTTAAATTAATATTGACTTACGTTTGTATGGATCAATAGATCTTATGTATTTTAATTTCAAAATATTTCTATTACATGTAATTGTGTGTCTCTTTTCAATAAAATATTTTACTTAGTGACTTGTTTTATTAAATATCTCTTGTGGACTTTAAACAAAGATGCCGCCACAATACCACGGGCTTACAGAATGCTCAGCGTGAATCGGTAATTATATTGTATTTCGCAGAGTAAGTGAGGATATCGGAGGCCCTTTAAAATGCCGCTTAAGTTGCGTAATAAGCCGGTAACACATCCAAAGCGCGGATGGTGATGGGTGGCGGTGTTCTCTTACCATATAGGAGACCCACCTGCTCCGTTGTTCGCTATACTATAAAAAAGATCGTTTTTTTTATTTCTTTATTTTCTATAAAATACACATACAATTTGTAAATAAACAATTCAGTGTTTTCAAATACCTAATACAGATAAATTCTATTTTAGTTACAATCATATCAACATACGAACATTTGGAATATATTTTACGAAATAATATCTTATATTCCTTTCTGTTAGTAATTCATCGTTTTAAGAAGGAAGAGTTTCCGAATGAGCTGAAATATTAAAAACAGAAAATTGGACTGTTTATACTGAGATTATGAATGAAATAACTTTGTAAGTAATAAGTTTATTTTGTCAATTTTAAGGTGATACTTTGAAAAAATTTTGACAATTAATTTCCGTAGTTTACAGACGATTCAAAAACGCACCAAAGCCTAATAGCCAAGAAACAAATGATTTCGAATTTCTTGTATTTTCACATTTTAAAAATACATTTTGATCTGCAAAGGATCACTTTCAAGCGAGGTAACAGTCAAATATCAACAGACTTCAGTAATTAATTTATGTATAGAGTAAGATGTTATTTTTTTAATGACATCTCGTAGGTACTTCGCTTGGTTATGTCATTCCTGTTCATAAAATTACCAACCGAAATTATTATTTACCTACAGTTGGTATACTCTCATAGATGGCCAGTTCTTCCATTTGGAAGAAATAGTGAATGGCTACATTCAAGATTCAATTAGAATTACTAAGCAGGAGGTATTTATTATATGAATTTGGCGAGTATCTACAACATCAATCCAAGAACGATTGCATTTATAAGTAAATATTAAAACGTATTATTTTCCAACCAACAATTTGTACCAATTGTAATTGAATTGTGCCAATCACAAAATGTTATTAAAAGCAAAAAATAATATTAATTACTTATTTAATAAATCAGCGTACGCTATTACGTACGTACTAAAACGCTTTTCTCTGAAAGTCCCATGACAAATAAAAGATTACAGTGTTAATCGAGATTTTATGTGTTCTATGAATAATGAGACAGTACCAACTAACAAAAAGTAATTCCTTGTCGGTTTTGTAAGGACCTTTAACAGAATAGTCTGGCGTTACCTAAAAGAGAATTGAGATCACAATTAAGTCAAGTATATAAAATTAAATCGTTCAAACTTGAAGGAATTTATAATAACAGACAGAATGAGTACACTTATCATATCTAAGATCCTGCACATATGGTATTTTTAACAGACAATGCGTGCTTACTACTTTAATACCTACACGAAGCGAGTTGCCTCTAAAATACATCGTGTACAGAAATTAATACATAATAAAACGCTTAAAAGCTTATATGTAGCGCGCTCAGCACATTTATATATATATCAACTGTTTAGACTTTCGAAAGAGAAAATGTCTGCGTTTTAACAGTACTCAGTAGGACAATTATTTTCCTTGTGATATGTTTCTTCTAAATAGCTTTACAAATTTAATAAATAGTTACTAATAAATGAATTTAAGTTTTTCAAAGCTATAGGGATTTCGACATTAAACAATAGTAATTAAAGGTTTTAGTTTTGGCAGGTGAGAAGAAAGTATCAGGAATTTAAAAACAATCAATGTTTTGGCACACATAAAAAGGTATCTATTGAATGGATTTTACACAATATTTATATTCTATCTAAGTAGGTACATTTACGTTTACGTACTTTTCTTGAATACAGCTTCACTCCTCAGGACAAATTTTATTTTATCATAAGACTTGTATAGTATATTTTAATTCTAAAGCGAACCATAATGCAACTAAAACTACGCCTAGAAATGGACTGAAACTTACCGGCTGTAAAAAAAACAGTTCACTTTGGGAAGACTATATTTTAAGCTCGACCATCGGAAAGTTTATTTATGGAATAAATGACAAAATCGTTTTATACTGTATATTTAAGTACAAGGTATAATAACTGCAAGCTTTGTTTTTATGTGCAAACAATGGTCGAAATACTTTAAATGGTTTTCATTATGATTTTGTTTAACTACAGACATGACAATTGCGAGTTTTACTTACATATTAATATTTTATGTTTCTCTATTTATTTGGTTCCTTTTAACTTCCTCTATGAAAATATACATTTACATCTAGTTTTAAATATTTACATGCAAATATTTACAAAAAATTAAATGAGTAAACATTCCGTACATGATACTGAAGAATTCTAATTAAAATCCACTTCGAGAAATAATGTTGATTTAGTTACTATTATTTAAAATATATAAATTATATTATTTAAAATCTAACTGGGATATCTCGAAACGAAAATAATTTGTTATTTTAGCGCAGTAATTGTAGTTAATACTATTTTTGCTCTAGGATTTAGTAAGACATCAAATTCTAATTGCAGAACACATGAATTAATAACGAAAGTGGCAGTGGCCTCATTGATGTAACTAACTTTACAAGACCTACACACTGAAATAATTATTATGAATTTACATTTATGTTAAGGGATTACTCTATATATCTAAAAAAAGCATTTCGAATTTCGATATAAGCGAGATACTATATCCTGTACTATAACAAAAAGTTCTCTATTTAAGTTAAAAAAATATTTAAATTTGATCTCGTGAATTGCGCAAAGAAAAATTAAAGTTGTATAAATTATAATAGATATTGTAAAATTATAGCGGCAGTAATTGTTATATATTCTATTAAATATGGCCGGAATAATTTAAAAGAGGTCCGCCAAGAGGGCGAATGGGAGACTTAATGGATGCCGAAAGAACCTACTTGTCTGACATACGTATATAAAATGCAACGATAATTTTATGGTTTAAAGATCGAGCGTGGATTAAGGAGATAATATTAGGAAATCGTTTTAGCGCTCAAATTTATTATACCTTTAAAAAAGTACTTTAATTACGTTAAGATTATTTTTCTTAGATAATGAATAGTTCGAGAAAAGATTTTATTGAAGAATTAGAACATTTCACGACATTAAATCTACTTTATCTATTGTTACAAAAATATTGATATTTTTCAATATAACTACTTACATTCATTACGACATCGAAATTTTGGGAATACATCGATTCATTCACCTAATAATTGATAGGTACTAACTACGGGACTAGTTTCGTCAAAGGGCTCCAAAGTGAGTTATTGTATTTTAAAATTACAATCAATACATTTTAGAAACAAATTGAAGGCTTAGAAACATTTGAAGGCTTTTAGCGCGCACGGCATCTCGATCGCCTTGAAGCAGGGCGTCAGAAGTTGCTGTCGAAAACACCCATTGAACGTATTATGTCTTCGTCGCGTAAGCAACAGTCCAGAAATTCATCCAGTGTAAGTACTCCATCGCGATTAAGGTCCATTTTCTGAAGATTAAGGAAATATATAGCTTAAAATATTAAGAAAATAAGTAGTAGTAGTAGTAGGTTTAAATAAGTGAAGGCTACAGAATGAAATATTTTTGGTAATTCCATTACACTCTTGGCAGGTTCATCCGAAGTGATATCATGGTTTCACAGAATACTCAGCGTGAAACGGTACTTATACTATGTTTCGCTGAGTGAGGATATTGGAGATAAAGCGGCATAAAAAGCAAGAGACATAAACAATGCACGGACTGTAGTGCGATTATCCATGGGCGGCAGTGTTCTCTTAGCATATAGGAGACCCTCCTGCTCCGTTGTCCACAATAACATATAAAAAATCTCAGAAGAAACCCGTATTTAATATCAGAGGCTTACTTGAAATAGTCTCTCGACTTTTTCTCTAATGGCATCATCATCTATCATTGGTTCAACAATCTTTCCCATGAGATCGTAAATGGCGGTCACTATCTCAGTCATTTCTTCTTTCGTTATATATCCATCTCCATTAATGTCGTATAACGAAAATGTCCACCGCAGCTTCTCTTCTATTGTTCCCCTTGATAACACCGATAAGCCTGTTACAAACTCCTGGAAAAATAATTTGGTTGTGGTAAGATCTTTTTTGCGACTAAGAAAAGGATCAGCAACGATATACGTTTCTTAAGTTAAAGATTTCATACCTTCTAAAAAGACCGTCAGCCGTGGCACATACATGGCTGGAGGTGTCCATGGGCAGTGAAATATATTTGAGTCACTCTAGTGTTTATAAGTTTATCATTCTTTTAATAGTAATATAATCCATGGTCTGCGTTGCCTTTATTGTCTGGTAAATATTTTAAAATTAGCAATACAATGCCAATATTGTTTTTTATCATTATCAGCAGCCTATTCAAGTCCACTGCTGGACATAGGCCTCCCCCAAAGACGCCCACCCGTTACGATCCCCAGCTATTTGGATCCAGCGGTTGCCCGCGACCTTCGTGAGATCGTCTTTTCATCGCGTGGCGGGATGTCCCACTCTGCGTTTTCCGGTA
>DWCF01007227.1:0-11005 GCA_018230265.1 Delias oraia | reverse complement strand
TACGCGTTTCTTGAACGAATCCTATGAAACAAATTCTTTAAAGCACTATAGATAACAAATTAAAATATTAATCCACATTGTTTATATATTGATATATATATTGTATATTTAAATCAATTAATTAATATTATTTATTAACGATTAAAAATTATTGTAGAAACAATTGAGTGGAATAAATTTCTATATTTAATTTTAACATGTCAGTTCTTGACAAATTGAAATTGAAGGCAAACAAACAGACACGTTTTTCTTTGGGTTTTAAAATGTTATAAATAAGAATTACAACTGCAATAGTCGAGTACCATTTAAAAAGTGGTACTTATTGATTTTTTGACATTTATTTTTATTGACATTTTTTTTACCTTTAAAGATTTAATAAATAACGTTTTATCTTAAAAACAATGATTTGGACTATGAAATTTTGAGTAAAACATAAGTTTTTAATTATAGCAGACTTGTATTATAACAAATCTCTTATCTTTAACATGAATACGATTTAATTATTGTAAGTTTTGTTTACCTGAAACCTTCGCTTTACAATTAGCAAAGTGCGCTTTAATAATCACTTAAATGCTCTTAATGCTCTTTTAAATATCCATGTATTCTTTTCATGTTTATTAAAATTACTAACAAATATTTTAAAAAAATTACAAATTATAAATTTTCTTTTAATTTTTCAAAGTCAAAGATTGATCACCTGAAAATATATTCATATTTATTATGATTAATTTATATAAGCCAGCTTTAAATAAACCGAATAAATCGTTGCAATACTATAGAATATTATAGAATAATATTCTAGAAAATATTATAGAAAACTTGTTCTATTTTGTTAAATTATTTAGAAAAGTCAGCGAAAACACGGATACAAATCTAAAATATGTGGTCTAGAGATGAATTCAATTTATTTTGCTATTTTGAAAAAATCTTCCAAACTATATGTATTATAGAAATAGAAGACCTTACTAACTGAAATAAAAATATTTTATAGAAACCTTTTATATAACGATAATTTTAAATATTTCACTATACACGGGTTACTCTTGACCTAATTTCAAAATGTAGGGCGGCACCGAGCCATTCCGCCCGCCCTACCATCGAAAGTATATTTGGCAGATGCAGAATGCTGCGTTGACCTAATATTATATTGCGTTTTAATTAACGAAAATTATTTATAAAATTACAAGTCAGATTAGTTAATCCACAATGTAATCGCAGTTATTTTTCACTCAGGAAATTAAAACCCCTTTTTGAAAACTTTATCTATTTAAATTTACCATAGATAAAATAAATAAAATATTCCAATTTTAAATAACATGAGAAACTGTTTTTAACACATTTATTTATACATAGCGCTGTGGTAATATAGTCAACTGTCAATTTTTTTCAAGAATATAGGAAAACCGAACAAAACTGTCTGTTTTTCAGCATAGTCTAAAGAGGGACAACAAATTTTGCTGTATAAAGTTTTGCATATTTTGCTAACGAAACGTATATTTATTAATTATATATCAAATGTGAGTTAATATGATAGAATCGTACCAAAGCGTAACTAGCTCCTAATATTTACACTTAATATATAAATGAAATAAGTACATAGTATATAATATTTGACATACATTGTTTTTCTGTTTATACAATTCGGTCCGAGCCATTTCAGACATTAAACTAACAACGTGTTGATGCAATATTTAATTTTCAAGATCGTATCTTTCAACGTCCGAGGTGCTAAAATGTATTACGACATGCCAATTGTGTAAATATAGATGAATTAAATGGAAATTTAAATTAATCATAATAAATTAAAATAATTCTCATTAATATAAGAGCTAAGAAATATTCCTGAAATATAGAGAACTATAATTATTTCTAAACTTTAAACGTTTGAATTGATATTTTAAAAATTAAGATTGCCTTTATGACATAAATACCACATAAGATGGTATTTAATTGTGATCTTACCACATTTAAAAACCAAAACACTTAAAAGAGTGTTAACACTTACAAAATTAACTTCGATGGACCTCACGAGAGCTTACAGAAAATATGGCAAATTAAATTGTTTAAATAATATTACTGTTTGAATAATCTTGTGTGCTTGCTTAATCCTTTTAAAAGGGAGATCAATACAGGCGACACTCCGCAGGTCGATTGCCTGGCGATTCCGCATGTCTCAGTCTATTTCCGATACACTCATGTTCGCTTGTCATGAAAGATCATTTATATGTACTCACCATTTGAGTACATACATATGCAATTCTAAAGCATTTATTGCAATCTGTTTGATCCTTTCATACTTGTCGACAAAGAAAAGCTAATTAGTTTAATATCTACTAAAGTCGGTCCAAAGAATATTTCTTTAACAATTTACACATTAAAATTCACTTTTATAGTATTAAACGTACACAGATAAACATTAGTATGATAAAATTTAATTTACTTTTGCATAAATTACAACAATATAATATTGTTTCTTCTAATTGTAATAATTTGCATTTGAAATTTGCTACTTGCGTTTATCATTAAAAAAATATATTTTTATATAATATAATATAAAATTAAATATTAGTATTGACATAAATTAAATTGTTATTCATGTAAGCCAACCTATAGATCATTTAATAACTAAAAATACAATAGATCCTATTGTTTTTTAATGGAAGGCTCACCTAAAGAGTTGGAGGCTCACCTAGGATAAGCGGTCCTCCGCCCATGGACAACTTACAGCCCTTGCATGGCGGCGGGTACGTTGCCGTCTTTTAAGGGATACTTAGTAGGAAATATTTGAACCCACAAGAGTCCTTTTCATAATGTTTGTATTCAAGTTCGCGACTAATAAGTCACGTTCAAGAAACCGATCACGCCACGAGTCAATTTCCGCACCGAAATGAAATAATTAGATCATGTACAAGGGATACTGTACATGATCTAATTAATAATCGCCTTGATTTCAGTACAAGGCTGCGGGCATTATCGCTTAAGCTAAGTTGCGCAATTAGGATATACGCTATGTGGAGCGTGTCTATTATTTCTTCTTTTCTTTAACACTAATTGACGCCCGCGATTTTATTTTTATGTTATAAATAACATAGATCTCTTTGTAATTTTTATTTATTTCCTAGTTACAATAAATAAAGTAAAAAATATTGTATGGAGAGATGTGTAGATATAGTAGAAAAGACAGGTATAATTTAAAATATTTGCTTATAATACACGTAGGTATTTAAGGTCACCCCACATGAAACCTTTCGCTGATAGTTTTCAAACGAACTGTACAATTTCATTATTTTGTCATAATTAAAACCACCCCTGACGTATGCCACAAATAACACTATAATAATAGCTTTATAATCATAATAATTTACAATTTTAAGAACATTGTAAATGATTACAAATACTAGTCTCGTTGCTAAGTTGTTTAATAAGTCTACCATGAAGCGAGAGGTATCGAGTTCGAATCCCGGATAAATTAAATTATAATTTAATTTGTAAATTATTCATTATCTGGAAAAGCTTGACAGTAGCCGGGCGAAAATCTTAATACTGTCGCACCTGTGGGAGAGCCACGCTGAAGCAAATGCTGACGCACTAATTGGGACGGCTCGTGCGAAGTGATACCACGGGTTCACAGAATACTCAACATGAAATGGTAGTTGTACTTGAAACGGTGCTTCTACTGTGTTTCCCTGAGTGAATGAGGATATCGGAGGCTCATAAAAATGCCGCTTAAGTGGCGTAAAAATGGCGAAAACACAATGAATGCGTGGATTGTGGCGAGTTTGTCCGTGGGAGACGGTATTCTCTTCCCATATACAAGACCTTCCTGTTCCGCTGTTCGCTATACCATAAAAACTAGCTAGTTAACTAATTAGAAATCTTCCCCTTACTCACTCGGATGAAAGACTCCATCCACGTTTTAATTCTTCTCTATCATCCTAAAACGTTAGTCTATAATGCTGTGTACTAAATTAATCTATTGAATTGGTATTAGAAGCCTATTAAGTGTACATACGATACTAACACATTGTCGGTTTAACGTTATCTAGTTTAATACCTAGGTATATTTATTTGATTTAACGATATTATTGTAACTGTAAGATGGGCTGGTTTTCGTATCTCGACGTCTTTTTTCGATACTATCACTGATAGTATAATATTCAAGTTTTCTAATCAATTAAATACCTGTATCTTAAGTAATAAGGGATTTAATTATTCGTTTTTAATTTAGATAGGCAATTATATTAATTTAATTGCTATAGAAGTAAAATGTATAACTTTTATTTATATATTTGTAAAACTATACCCTATTCGAAACGAAGATTCGGTCCATTAAATATATCAGACGGTAAAATGAAATTATATTCAATCCAGTTCTAATGGATTTCGAGAAAGCTTTTATGCTTTCGCAACATAGTGCCGCGATGCGTGGATTGTGCTAAATATAGGGCAAATTTAGTCCGCCGTTATATTATGCAAATGCATATAGTAGCTCCACTAACTATTCCAAGTTGAACATTTTGAAATAAATCAAAATTATTTACCTAAAATTGATGTGAATAAAAACATGAAACTACAAAATATCCTAACATTTAAAAGCATTTTTTGTATGTAAATGCATTAAAACATTGACATCTCCACACCACCATCCTTTACTCAACTGAAATATTTAAATTTAACGTTAATATTGGGATACCGGAGATTTAAAGGAATTATGGCTTCCCGACTAAATTATTATGTAGGTTTAAAACCGTTTAACTATCTCGAGAGTTTCCACAGATTACAGCATAAATAGTTTAGCGATGTAGTGGTCAATCTTAAATTGAGAACGCGGAAATTGTGTCATTTAGTTCACATTTGAGCTTTTAATAGAGTGATAGGTGGCGTTTTTGAAAATAATATCCGCCTACATCGTTTTTTTAATATACGTTTTCTAACTACTAAAGTATTTACAGTGAGTTTTTTTATAGTAAAGCGGATAACGGTGCAGGTGGGTCTCCTATATGGTAAGAGAACACCGCCGCCCATGGACACAGCCGACCGCGCCACAGTTCGTGCATAGGTTGTGTTGCCGACTTTTTACGCCATTTAAGCGTCATTTTTAAGGGCCTCCGATATTCTCACTCACTCTGCGAAACACAGTAAAAGTGCCTTTTCACGCTGAGTATTCTGTGAGGCCGTGAAATCCCTTCGAACGAGCCGACCCAATTATGGCATATGCTTCAGCATGGCTCTCCCTCAGGTGCAAAATGCGATTCCTACTATAAGCAAACCACTTAACCGATTCTAATACATTTTAAAATATCTTATACGTAGCAACAGTGACTAACATAATTTTTTGTAATAATATTGTTTGCTTACTGATACTATATTAATGTAATATTACGGTAATAATGCAAATAATAATTGTTACTCAATTATTGCAATTTTATTAACTTCCTTCTAATGTCTACCTATTGTTGTCATTCACAATTAAATGCTACAAGGACTTGAAAAATCTTTTATTGAACAAAACGGAAGCCGTTACATATTTATAAAGCAGTTTAAAATGACCTACGGACACATAATATACCCTTGAAAGTCTAACACCTAGAACGATTTGTTAACAACTGTTAATAATGATTCTTTATGGTATTGATAATTTAACATACACATAATAAATAATGATAATATTCTTTAAAAATGTTCAATTGTTTCCTACTAATTCCTAATTTAAAAGACATTGCATGACACTAATACTATACTAATATATAAGACTAATATATAAAGTTTCCATGTCACAATGTTAGTTACCTATCAAATCCTACTTTTTACTTTTTTATCACCATCCCTTATTTATTAATAGAGATATTACTCCTTGATAATATGTGGCAAAGCAACGTTTGCCAGGGGACAGCTAGTAATAAGATAAATAAGGTTCACTATAATTACTATTACTTCAATAGTTATCTTTCTATTTCAGGAGTGAATAGAAGCTATCAAGATGACTGTAGTCGTAAACCCCGCAAGGACCGAGGAGGAGGAAGTAGGATCTCCAATTGCTGCAAATGCACACATTGCATTGGAACTGCCTTTAGAAACATCGTTCGATTCTATAGACGTGCCCCTGCAATGTGTCGAATACACTAGCCCCACATCTGATGTAATAGAAGCTTCAGACAACATAGAAAACTCCCCTGAATCTCCTCCTAACTTATACGATGACGAAACACAGAGCGACATTGTATTCGTAGCGGGAATAAATGATGACACATATCGCTTCCCTGGTCATCGGCGAGTTCTCGCGGCAACAAGTCCCGTTTTCGCAGCCTTGCTATCCGCCAAAACCGATGTCATCGTTGTCGATTACATAGATCATAGGGGATTTGAGAATTTACTCAGATATTATTACTGCGAGCCCACACAACTTACGACTGTGCACACGGCTAGATCGACTCTGGATGCCGCTTACATGTTTCTATGTCCACAATTAACAGAGAGGTGTGCACGTAAGCTGGACGAAATGCTGGACGCAGAGGTGGCGTTGGATATTATACGTGACTTACGCTATATGTGCGCTAAACTGCCGGGAGCCACTTCCGCCGCCCCGCTGCCGGCATTCTCCAATGACAGAGCGGCTCAATCACTCGCTGAATGTGCGAGTTGGTGCGACATGTTGGCGCATAACACTCTCCTTGTATTGGACGAAAATGCGGACACCGCGCTCCAACACGAGAACATTGAAGATCTCACTTACGAAGACCTCGCGCTCATCGTCAAGCGAAACACGCTTCGCGTGTCCAATGAGCTAATTCTGATTGAAGCTCTGTCGCGTTGGAGCACGGCCATTTGCAAGAAATACAAGCGAGAGTTGACTTCTCCCAACAAACGCGCCGCATTAGGGGAGCTATCGTACTGCCCTCGCTATCTGCTACTTCAAGGTGAAGAATTAGATCGCGCTTTAGGGTTTGAACTATTAGAGCCAATCGAAAGAGCCTTGGTAATAGCAAGGGCGAGGAAACTATCAGCACCTATTCCAGTGGGATCGCATCAGGAGAACTTACTGCGTCGCTGGGCTCGACCGCGACCCAAAGAAGCGGCAGCGGCACCGGTGAAACTGAGCGATCGCTCTGAGCCTGAACCCGAAGAACCACAATCAACGAAGCTCTGCGCTCGGCGACCCAAAAGGTTAAAACAGCCCAAGTACCACGTCGAAAACCCATATTCATACAGTTCCTATTCCAAACGCAAAGGATGTTGTGCAAAGTTTGCCGATGGCTTGATTCGAGCGTTTATCTGTTTATTTGACTGAACCACTGATTTCAATGTCCCAGGTGTATTACATTGAACAGACTTACCTTGCATAAGAACAAAATTGATGTTCACCAAGTAATGGTATTGTATCTTCATCATATTTTCTAAGTGCAAAGATATTTTTGTACTTTGAAAAAGATATTTAACACGCTTTCTATTTCTTATTATGAGCAAGTATTTACGTGTAAACTAATAAACAGACACGTAAGGAATTATTAATATATTAAATACCATAAATAATTGTGGTTCAGTATGCTTTAAAAGCGTAAGTGTTTAGACTAGAAATAATTTCAACATAATAATATTTTAATATATTTATCTGCAACTTGATAATACGATGATCTGTATCTGTATGAACAAATCTAGATTTTAATGATGATTTATAGACAATTATTCAAGAACTAAAAACTTAATTTCTGGAAACATGAATTGTGGAACAATTTAAAAATTCAATTTCACTTGGTGCACAAAGCTTTGAGCGACAATTTTTTAGAAATGTTGAAGAATTAAAAATATTTTATTATGTTTAACAACGACGATGGTTTATGTGTTTAAGTAATTTGTTGTGTAGTATGTATAGCTTATAATATCATCTTTTTGTAAAATAATTGCTTTTTATACATAAAGTGGATTAACAATTTCTAAGTAAACAAAATATGTTGTTTGTTATGCCTTTTCGCGTTTAGTTATAACATATAACCATATAATTTTGCACATAATAATATCAAGAATCTGTCCTTATTTCTAATAACCCTTGATTTCTAATATGGTTGTTATATAGAAAATTATCTAAGAAAAAATCCCGATAAAAGAGGTAAGTAAATGTTAGAAATAAATACGTACAATTCATTCTAATATGTAATAGTGCTTAGTGAATATAAATAAATCTTCCAGACAACTTTTTTTTGCTAGTCCTATTATAAGTACATTGTTATTGTTAATTAGATATATTTATTATTCCAATTTAATTTGAAACTAACGGTGCTTCGAATTTGATTTTTTTAATTTTATAGCACGTATTAGTTGTAGTGCCATAGATCAATTTTAATTTTTATAAGGAGGAATTTGAAAAAAAAACTAATAAATAGATTTACCATACTTATATATGAACATTTATTATACAATCCAAATTATTAGTCTTTTATCTGTGTATTTTGTATCTGTGAATTTCATAGAAAATAAAGTGTTTAAAACATTTTTATAGCGCTCTTTGATTGTACTTATCTGTATGTGCTGCCAAAATTGTAATATTCAATTTCAACTAGATATAATTTTTGGATTAATATTATACGCAAAGCATTATGCGTTATTATCATATGTTACCAATGTATGTACAATTAAATTGTACCTTTAAATAAATGTTAATGATAATTTTTCTTAAGATTGTTTGCATTTCATGTACTGTAGTAGAATTATGGACCAGCTCAGCTATGAGCTGATAATTTCAAAATAAAGATAAATTTTAATGTTTAAATTATTTCATTTATCTTCTTTTCTTCATAAACTGCCAAAGACCTTTTTAAAAATATAAATTGCTTTCAATAATCTTGGTAAGATTTAATATACTTTATAAAAGAGCTGTTTTTCGATTGAAAACTGGAAGTTTCAGTGATAACTAATATATTTTCCAGATTTTCAATCCTTTGCATCATGTTACAAATTACCTCTTCAGCGATTTGCAGATCTTTACGAAGGATTGTCACTGTGTGTTGTAAATCCAGCATACTGTTAATCTTAGCATCCACCTTTTTAAATTTCTCGTCGATATTGAATCTGGCAGACTGAGTGTCATCTACTTCTTTATTTATTCTCATTATTATTGCATTTTTAAGTTCTTTGAATTTCTTATCTAATAGATTGGTCTCCTTGGTCTCTTTTAGTGCTTTTTCTCCGGTACTTGTTGAAAATGTGCGGTATTTGTAACCGGTGGAGCGGGAGGTGTAGCAACTTTTGTGAAAAATGTCTGACATCACCGCACATTTACAAAACACCCCTCGAATTTAAATTACATAGATTGATTTATAATATTTCAAAAATATATTATTGAAATAATACAATTTTTATTATTTTTATGTCATTGACAGTAAGAGACAAATTATCAAACAGTATGAAGCTAAACAGAAGTAGAAACTAAACAGTACGCATAACCAACAACTAGTATAAAATAGTTATGGGCAAAGAGTTTTTAAACAATATTAATATTTTAGTCATATGTTGATCATGTATTTAATTTTAAACTACTTTTGTACGCTGACCATATTGTTGAATTATTCATTCATTAATGAGTCATTAAAATATCAAATTGGCAACATTAGTCACAGAAGTCAAAAATGAGAAGAACCGTTTAATATGTTAAAATATAACATCACTTAATTTATGAAACACCTCATTAAAGAATAATGAATATGTTACAAATTTAAGGATTCTAAAAAATTAAGTTTTGTTTAGCGCCCTCTATCAATATATTACAGAGCTACCTTAATTCATAACTGCGCCTATGAAGTTAGTGTTATAAATAGTAGTAATAGATGTCACTATACACCACATTGATTATTATTTCTTAGAGATTATCTAATATATTTTATCAATAATAAAAGATTGAACCTTATCACAAAAACGGTACACCCAACAAAGTTCTTTGCAAAATATTTTTATAATAACTCTATTTACAAAATAAATTATGAAGTGTTACATATTATGATAGAGATAATTATGTTTTCTATCTTTCTGTAACTGAACTATAAACATCAAGCAGGCACGTGATACGTGACTATATCTCAATAAGCTAATCAATAATAAGAAAAACATAAAGGATGCATAGTGTTTATCTCTAGATATATTTTAATTTATTACAAAAGTTTAATGTATAATTAAATTTTATTCATATCACGCCGCGAAAATGATATAATTTAACAGATAACTGAGGTATTCCAAACTACAAGTTGTGGTCCTTCAAAACAAAGAGCGTACATAAGCCTTAAAGGCCATCAACCCACCCGCAGCTCTTCAAAGACTAGGGGTGTCCATGGACGGAGAACCACTTGAGAGTGAACCTCCTGATAGTTTGCCACAATTTCCATTTAAAAAAATTAAATTTGTAACACACATAAATGTTTCAAAACATATTCTTCTACGATGCCAATTATAATTCAAGTTTTTTTTCATGCCAAATGAATTGTCCACATGTATCACAAAGTGGGCGGTTGTGTTAAGGATAAGCGAATTCACAAAGATGCCACTCGAACATACAAAAGACATTCATAAACAATAATTTAAAATCGAGAACGGACAAGGGACTTTTTTTTCGTCCATTGTGTACGGGACAATAGTCTAGCAGGTTACAGTGACGTAAATTTATATTTGATGAAGTGCAAAAGTTGTTTTTTTTTAGCACAATCGTCCAAGAACCGCTGTACATATGGGTCCAATATGTCCTTTGTCATGTGATGGTAATGATCGTTGGTGTGTGAATACGTCCTTTTTGCTTTTTTGCTGTAAGATTACACTTTTGACTTTTAGTTCCCACAATGTGTTTGAATGTGATTTATTAACATAAACTAAATTAAAATTTAAATAAACTATAATTAGGCATCTATGTATAAGTAAATTTAAGTGGCAATGGGCTGGCCACATCTCTTGACGAACCGACAACCGATGGGGAAGAAAGGTTCTCGAGTGGCGACCGCGTACCGGAAAACGCAGAGTGGGACGTCCC
>DWCF01007226.1:0-11010 GCA_018230265.1 Delias oraia | reverse complement strand
ATCAGTATTGACTGGATTTAGCTTTGTGAAGCAAAGAAGAAATTGAGCCTATGTCCAGCAGTGGACTTGAATAGGCTGATGATGATGATGATGATGATTCAGACATACGAGTATAATTATATTAAAACAGAAAATTGACTAGTTATACGTTTTACACACATAATAAACAATTTGTTTAATTTTTTTATCCTACAGCGGACAACGGAGCAGTTGGGTCTCTTAAATAGTAAGAGAACACCGCTGCCTATGAACCACCGCACCACGCTCCGCGCTATGGTTAAGTTACTGCCCTCTAACGCCGCTTAAGTGGCAGTTGTAAGGGCCTCCGATATTCTCACTCACTCTGCAAAATACAGTACAAGTAGCGTTTCACAGTGAGTATTCTGTATAATTATCAAATACTAACTAGAATAGTATTGGCAATATAGTGATTAAATATAGCGAAATAGAGAAAACTAAGGGCATTTTTCATACAATTCTAACATAAAAGGCTTTTTATCGACAACAGAACGGAAAAACATTTTGAAAACAAAAAGCCTGAAGCACGGAACATTGTTCTATTTCTGTATAACTCGCTGAAAAATACTGACCATTAAATTAAATATAACTCGCGTTGTATATTGTCATGTTAAAATGGAAATTAAATAGAGCCTCGTAGCTTAATGGTTTTAAAGTGTACCATGAAGCGAGAGGTATCGGTTTCGAATCTCGACGATTATAATTTAATATATAATTTATTAGTCCTCTGAACTAGCTTGACAGTGGCTGAACAAGTGATCTTAATGTCTGTCACACCCGTGGAAGAGCCATGCTGAAGCATATCCCGACACACCAATTTGGTCGGTACAAACAATGCGTGGAATGTGACGCGGTTGTGTATGAGCCGCGGTGTTCTCTTACCATATAGGAGATCCACCTGCTCCGTTGTCCGCTATAGAATAAAAATAAATAACCACTTGCCCTAGGTGAGCTACCTGCTCTTTTGCCACCGTAAAAAAAACAAATAGTAAGCCATGTTTAATTTGTAACTAATATATAATGTAGTATGAAGATCCAGTTAAAGTAATTAAAATAAGTAATGTAAATTAAAGTATTCAGTATTCATAATTATATTTTCTTGCATGAATTCTTCGTAGCCAGCTGATCTTGCAAGCTGCTTTAAAGGCAGATGTACCGGGTTCGATCTCCAGTCAGAAGAAAGTTTATAATATATTCGGTCTTTGGAAGACCTTGATAGTGACCGAGCGGGTGTCTTAACATTGTCAGGTGGGAGAGTTATGCTGATGCACTAATTGGCCCGGCTCTTTCAATTTGATACCATTGTCTCACGGAATACCACCATGAAACAATACCTTTACTACATTTAGCTGCCTGAGTAAGGATATAGTAAACCCGAAACATTATACCGCTCTCGTGTCAAAAGCCATCAACACAACCGGTACGCAGATTATAGCTTGGTTGTAGATGAGTGGTGCTTAGCTACAAAAAGGAGACTCGCCTGATCCGCTGCTTGCTATACAATAAAACCATCATACAATAAACCTTAACAGTCCAATAGTTTTGAGTTTGTTCATAATAAAAAAACAATATTTCCCTATATTAGCATACCATATTATTAAATACCTACTGAGGGCTGAGAATTCAAAGCCAACACAACGTGGAATAATTTACGTAGTTCAATCGGATAATACCTACCAGAGAATTCTACATTACTTGAGAAACAACGGGATCGCTGACTTTGAATTGCGAATGAATTCCTCATCCGGAACAATTCAATGTTCAAACTAATCACGGGTCTTCAGATCTAAGTGACAGTCCATCAGAGAAGCGATATAATTTCTAAATATTTTAGTATTTCTCTCAATTTTTTCATAAAATGTGTGTGTCAAACGAGCAACAGGCTCACCCAAGACAAACGGTCCTCCGCCCATGGATACCCCTACTCTTTTCAGATCCGCGGATGCAATGACTTTAAAGAATATGTACGCTCTCTTCTTGCATGTTCCCAGGTCGTATTGGTTTGGAAATACCCCTGTTGGCATCTGATTCCACAGACATGGCGCGCGGCAGAAAATGTTTTACATTTGGTGATAGTTATGTAAAAAATTAATTATTGCACTTAATTAAGTATTGCGCTGAATTTTAGAAATTTAAAAATTTTGTGATTTAAACGTTTTTTTCGTGTCTAATCAGTGATTTTTATGTCCGTTAGAGAGCCATGCTAAAGCAGATGTTGATGCACAAATTGGGATGGCTCGTTCGAAGTGATATAACCGGCTCACACAGAATCAGCGTGAAATATTACTTGTACCGAGTTTCGTTGAGTGAGTGAAGATATCGGAGACGCTTGAAATTATACCACTTAAGTGACTTAAAAAGTCGGCAGCACAAGCAAAGCGCGGATTGTGGCGATACGTATTGGATATGATTATATGCACGTTTGTGTACCAATCTTACTCATAAATTATATAGGTTTATACCAATTTATTCTATTTTTATATTACATATAGAGACTTCATAAATTTCCTAAATTTCTTACTTTTTTGCATTGTTTACCTATGTTGTACCTAAATTGAACAAAATATCAAAATTTTCCATGTATCATAACACAAAAAAAAATGAAAACATTTAATCAAGCCATTTCTAAGCTTCTTAGTATTTTATTAAAAAAACTCTCCGTAATGTAAATAAGCAGACAGGTATTATAACACCAAATATTTGTTTCTTGTAATATGCCTTTATTTTATGAAAATTAGGAGGAAAATGACAATTCCCGCAATGTAGTATAGACAACGTACAACGGCAGCCGGCAACACAATCGATGCACGGACTGTGGCGTGGTTGTCCATGGGCGCTGGTATTCCCTACTATATAGGAGACCCACCTGCTCCGTTGTCCGCTATACTATAAAAAAATAGAGTTTAGCTGTCAGCTACGACAGGACGTGATACGGAAATACCAAGGATTAGGCGAGGTATTGTCGGTCGTCTTTATTAAACGATGTTAATATAATAGCAGATTGAGTCACTAGATCGTGCGATTACAGCATTCGGAAGCATTTATTCAATTTCGTTACGAGGGGACTGTGATTCTGATCACTTGTTTCACACTAGTAATTCTATTGTGAGGAAGTACCACTGTGAAGTCTTCCTGTAAAATTATTTTCTATATAAATAGTACTGGAGATTCATTTGTTTGATAAATTATTTTTAAATTCCGTTTTTTAAGTAAAGCGGCGACGGAATAGATCGGTCTCTTGTTTGGTAAGAGACACCGCCGCCCATAGACAACCGCTCCACCATTATTATTTTTTTATATAATATAGCGGTCAACGGAGCAGGTGGGGCTCCTTTTTAGTAAGAGAACACCGCCGCTCATGGACAAACGCACCATAGTCCGCGTATTGATTGTATTGCCGGCTTTTTTCAAAAAAAATCTTTTTTTGCTTTTTTTTCTTTTTTTTAACACTTAAACGGCATTTTTAAGGCTCTCCGATAATCTCACTCAGCGAAACACAATGCAAGTACCGTATCACGCTGAGTATTCTGTGAGCCCGTGGTATCACTTCGGACGAGCCTGCCCAACTAGTGCGTCCGAATTTGCTTCAGCATGGCTCTCCCACGAAATGTTGTCTTCCTTTTCTTAAAACTCCATTCATGACTTTTCCTACATATTAAACCTTTTAAGACAAACACTTTTATCTCAGCAAGGCCAGCTACACACAATCATATTATTCTCATGCATAAGTGGGCTCAAGTGACATTGTAGGATGATAAACCGAGGTAATTGAGTGAACGGTGGAGAAGAAAATTGGACGCACGACTCCTTTATGTACAAAGACATCCTTATCACCATTTTACAGACATGCGGTAATTTTATTCTCCTACACGAGAGTAATCCGTAACTGATAAGATTAATATTTTTACAATTCTCAGTATCTAGTATAATGCTTTTGAGAGCCTCGTTGCTAAGTGGTTTAATAGATCTACCATGAAGTGATAGGTATGGGGATCCGGCCTATTATTAATTATAATTTATTCGGTCAATGGTAGGGGTTGACAGTGGCCGGGTGTGTCAGTGTCTTAATACTGTCACACCAGTGGGAGAGCCATGCTGAATCATATGCGGACACACCAATTGGGCCGGATCGTCCGAAATGATACCACGGGGTCACAGAATATTCAGCGTGAAATAGTACTTGAAACGGTGATACTACTGTGTTTCGCTGAGTGAGTGAGGATATCGGAGTGCCTTAAAAATGCTGCTTAAGGGGCGTAAAAAGCAGGTAACACAACCAATGCGTGGATTAATACGCATTTGTCCATGGGCGGCGGTGTTCTTTTACCATATAGCAGACCCAACTGCTCCGTCGTACGCTATACCATAAAAAATATAATAGCTCAACTATACATAGCATTGGCCATCACACAATGGCGGTTTTTTGCTCGATTGTCCATGAGCGGCTGTGATCTCTACGATCAAAGAGATTGACCTGCTCTGTTACATGTTTTTTTTTTATAGTATTGCGGACAGCGGAGCAGGTGGGTCTCCTATTTGGTCCTCCTAACCGCGCTACAGTCCGCTCATTGTTTGTGTTACCGGCTTTTTACACCACTTAAGCAGCATTTTTATTGGACTCAGCGAAACACAGTACAGGTACCTTTTCACGTTAAGTATTCAACTATTTGATATACAATAAAAAATACTACAATTGTTTACCTGGTTTCCAAAGACACCGATACTGCAGGCAGATGAAACCTGATCGGCACCGAACCATACCGCAGCCAGACGAGGTGGTACATTCAGAATGAACACCTGCGACATGGCCACTACCGTCTGCCCCGTGAATCCCAACCAGAACATGTCCTGGGGCACAGAGAAGACCTTCATCCATGCGCCCACGCATGTCCCCAGCGAACCAATGATCGTTGTCACTCGAAGACCCTGAAAATTATTATTTATTCAATAAGGCAGTGGTTTTCCAATCTGGAGTCCGCAAGTGTATGTAGTGATGTCATCTCTGGACCATACATAAATGCTCATAATAACTAAAATATTTTTTTTACTGTTTATTTTATAAAGAGTTCCGTGAAAACTGTCCCTGAATTCTTACTGGTCCGTCATTCAAATAGATTGGGAATCGCTGCAATAAGAGGTAGATATTATGCCACGCGTATTAGTCATACTACAGAAATATATACTTCAAAAAACGTAGTATTTTTCCTAAATGAATTCATTTAGTTACGGGGATTCACCTGTTAGTTTATTAGTTTGTAATTTGCATTAAACAATTGACAATATATATATATGTAAATAGATGATTGATTTATTTTATAAAAGAGAGGAAAACGAGCAGAAGGCTCACCTAGGACAATCTGTCCTCCGCCCATGGACACCCCAAACCATTGCTAGGCCACAGGTATGTTACCAGGTTTTTGGGGAAAGGTACGCATGTTTTTGAAGGTCTCCAAGCCGTATCTGCTTTTTCAGGCAACATTAAATAAATTAATTTAATTTATTATTCAAAATATATTTCTGTTCAATGATACATATTTTTAAAATCACACCGGTGTATCTTTTTTCATAATAAAATACAAAAATATAAATATTTTCGTCTTTCCCTAAATCTTTGTAAAGTATATTCATATGTGCGCATTTGTGACATAGACACTTCATTTCATTTCACAGTTTCATTATTCAAAACATAATTCTATAATTTATGTTTAATGAAGCAATTTTTAAAATCGTTTCATTTATTTCATAATTACATACAACAATGCAAGTTTTTTTTTGTTTGTTTTTAAATCTATTTGTAAACCCTTTTAAATTTATATGCATGTGACAAAGATAAGCAAATAATATTACATTAAGTCAGTATTTAAACACGTAACTTCTCAACACTCTATTATACTACCCTAGGTGGCTCACCTAGGGTAGTGAAGGTTTTTTATCTCGCGTTTTATAAAAAATATATTTTGATGGTTCTCAAACGGAAAAATTCTGCAATTTCCTGCTATTTTATGATGACATCAAGTCATTTCCCGTTTCCTTTTTCCTTTACAAAATATACTGCTTAAAATTCTAATTAATATTGTAAAATTAATTACTTCTGAAATTTCGCACGCTAATTTTATGGTCAAGATTCGCGATTAATTTTTTTATGGTATAGAGGACAACGGAACAGGTGTCTCCTGAGTGGTAAGATAACACGCTGTCCATATATAACCGCGCCACAGTCCGCGCATTGGTTGTGTCACCGACTTTTTACACCGCTTAAGCGGCACTTTTATTCCGATATCTTCTCTCACTCAGCGAAACACACTACAAGTACCGTTTCACGGTGAGTGTTCTGTGAACCTGTGGTATCACTTCGGGCGAGCCAGCCTAATTAGTGAGTCAGCATATGCTTTAGCATGGCTCTCCCACGGTTCTCCAAGGTCTCCAAGTTGTATAGGCGTTAAGTGGCATTGGGCGGCATTAGTCGCACAAGCGGCATAAAAATCCGGCAACACAACCAATGCGCAGACTGTGGCGCGGTTTTTCATGGGCGGCGATGTTCTCTTACCATATAGGAGACCCGCCTGCTCTGTCGTCCGCTATAGCATAAAACACCACATAGATGAGCCTGTTCGTTTAGCATAATTTGCATAAAAATATCAACTTTTAAAACATTACGCAGAAGAAAATTTAAGTTATAAAATAGGAGTTGAATCAATTCCAAAGGTAACTTAATCGGAAACCAGAAGCGAGGAAATCAACCAAAACCCTATTGTCCACCTACTTTATGTCAATTGTTAGCGTCGAATAATATAACGCAATTCTGGCTTATCAATTGTGATCGTTTCCTAACTTATTGGAATAAGCGTTAAATCGATTTTTAATTCATGGTTTTTATATATTAAATATCTTTAATGGTATAGTGTTCTACGGAGCAGATGAGTTTCCTATATGGTATGAGAAAACTGCCGCCGAAGGACAACCGCGTCACAGTCCGCACATTGGTTGTGTTACCGGCTGCTTACGCCGCTTAAGCTGAATTTAATGGGCCTCCGATTACTTCACTCAACAAAACACAGTAGAAGTACCGTTTGACGCTGAGTATTCTGTGAGCCCATGGTATCTTATTTCGGACGAGCCGGCCCAATTAGTGTGTCAGCATATGCTTCGGCATGGCAACTAATTCTCGTATTGTTGCGCGGTTGTTCATGGGCGGCGGTGTTGTCTTACCATATAGGAGACCCACCTGCCCGTTGTCCACCCAAAACAAAATAAATAAATCCAGATCTATTAAACGCAGTTGAGTTAATGGCGTGTTTTTGGCTCTTACTAGAAGTAAGCACCAACGAGGTACTTAAAATACCGAGGTGTAATTCTTAGGCATTGTGGTGCACTGGAGTGTTTAGCTACGTGTCGGATTTCTCTCCGAGTACAGTTCCAATACGAGTTTTTAGTAGAAGGTTTTTGTCGTTCTCAAATTGGCATTCTTATGTTACACGTAGGCGGGCATGGTTAGTTGTACAAAGTTTAAGAAAAAGCGTGTGAATTACCTACATAATTAAAATTTTTTGTATTGTGTTATTACAAGTCGGTACAAAAGATACAAATAAAACTTAAATACTGTTTTAGATGTGGGTAGTTTAAGAAGAGTCTCTCCTATGAAGGCTTTACAAAAATAATTGATACGAATTTTTTAAAAGTTCCCAATTCCTAACAGTTTGGAAATACTTGTGCAGGCGTCTGATTCCAGAGAAATGGTATGCAGCACGAAATACCGTAAAAAACGCTCAGTTGTGTAACGACAAAAATCGACATGATACGGATATTTGCAATAAAAAATTGGATTTCCCAAACGTATAAAAATAACAGATACTCAGTGCCTATTATTGATTTGGACTCCAAATGCAATCTAATAATAATTACGTTCGATTTCTGACCGAAGCAGGTTTTTGGATAGACATTACTGTGTATTTGACTGTGATTTTTATACGAAATAAGTAGTTTAACAATCCCCAATACAAATCCCTAGAGTATGTGTGGCTTCATAACTTCTGAGCGTAATTAATTGTGTATTTGTCTGATTTTAATTTACAAAATGTTTTTATGGTACAGCGGAGTAGGTGAGTCATCTATATGGTAAAAGAACACCGCCGCCCCTGGACAACCGCATCACAATCTGCACTTTGAATGTGCTGTTGGCTTTTTATGCCGTTTTAGCGGTATAATTTCTAGGGCTTCTTTATTCTCATTCACTCGCGAAACACAAAAAAATGCTGAGTATTCTATGAGGCCATGCTATCACTTCGGATGAGCCTCTTTGTTCGTCAGCATGAGTCTGCCACTGTGCGACAGTGTTAAAACACTTGCCCAGCCATCGACAAGCTCTTACAATAACCTAATAAATTATATTTTAAATTAATATTGAGAAATAGGTAGATTGCTTCGCGTGACTTCGTATTATAAAGGTCAAAAATTAGTAAGGTGATAGACTGTCTAGAAAGTGTTTTGAAATAAGGATAATACAAGTCCTTGTTTCTAAACAATGAATCGACTCAAAAGAGGTGCAATCAGATGTACATCACGATACGCGTGAATAGTAGATCCATTTTGAGGAAAACGTGTAACATCATAATTTAAAAAAAATATATATTCTTTAGGTGTTTCTTTATGGGAGGCTAAAGACTAGAATGAATGACACTTTTATCAAAACATTAAATAATAATATATGATACATGGGTAAACATCATTAACAGAAAAAAATTAACTGTAAAATTTTAGTTATTTTATTTTTACAAGTTAACGACACTTTAAATATTTAAATAAATGTATTTAATATAAATATACAGAACAAATACTGATAACACTGTATTTAAAAGTATTGACTTCTACATATAGAAGACATTAAGGAAAACATAAAAAGAAGGCCACAGATACAGTAGCCATTGAAATCATTGTCCGTCCTCATGTCTGTCTGTAATAAAATCTACCCGAAGTGTGACGAACTTTGCATGTGCGAGATTTTAATTTAATTTCTCTCTTATGATAAATGTCACGGCTTAAAGCGAGACTGATCGTTTGTATATTTCAAAATGTTTAATTTTTTATTTATTTAAAACTACGCACCGTCAAACAGTGCGATAAAAATTAAAATTTGAAACCTATATGCAAATTTTCATGTCACTACCGTTATATATTTTGTTCATTATATATAGCGGACAACGGAACAGGTGGTGATAATATGGTAAGAGAACACCACCGACCATGAACAACTGCGCCACAGTCCACGCATTGATTGGATTGCCGGCTTTTGACGCCGCTTAATCGGCACTTTTAAGGGCCTTCGATATCCTCACTCACTCTGCGAAACAAGTACCGTTTCACGATAAGTATTCTGTGAGCCTGTGATATTACTTCAGACGAGCTGGCCCAATGAGTGCGTCAGCATATGCTTCAGCATGGCTCTCCCACCGGTGCAAAACCGTGTAACAAAATCTCAAACAATACTCAATAGTGACCATTAAATTAGAAGTAACTATTTTACGATGTATAAAAGTCATAGTCTTAATTAGTTTTCTAATTGTTTTACCGAAATAAGACGTAATAAATAAAACCAATATTAATTGTTCTTTAACTGTATCAATTAATGCAACAGTCACTCATAATTAGATTATTAATTATATTCCAATCTATGTCTAACTACCAAGCAAAAAGGATTTATCAACTTCATTAAAAAAATAATGATCACAGATTTAAAAATATACATTCGAATTCAGAACGTTGCTCAATAAAAAAAAAACTAAACAGCTAATGGATTTTGTTACAAAGACTACAAAGTAAAGGCAACAGTTTATTTACCACAGATAATTCATATTAACAAACAATTTAGTTGTCTCAAATAAAAAAAAAGATTCAATAAGTAAACAGAATCTGTAGACAAAATATTCTCAGCGTGGAACGGTACCTGTACTATGTTTCGCAGAGTGAATGAGGCCCTTAAAAATGGCGCTTAGGAGGCGTAAAAAGGCAACACAACCAATGCGCAGACTGTCTCTGTTGTTCAAAAGTGGCGGTATTCTCTTACCGTGTAGGAGACCCACCTGCCTCTTGTTATCCGCTATACTATAAAAAAAGGCAGTCAATGCTGTCAAGTAATTGCTTTTAGGTTATTTTGTTCTATTTCTATTAAGTTATATTAAATTGCTGTTAATTTAATTTTCATCTATTTTAAATTGAAAATGACGGAAAACGGATCATACGACAGATTTGTAAGTAAATATTTACAGTTTTATAATACAATGACATTGATGAAATGACATTGTGAATTATCAATTTTAATTGATTCTGTTAAACTGAGGCAATTAATATAGATATATTAATAACAAACCCAATTTAAGAGATTTATATTTCCTCTACTTAAATACATATAAAAAAACATATAAAAACATGTGAAGCAAGATTTTGATATCATCTCACAAACTGCGCATTTAAATTCATCACTAATAAATGATTCTAAATCTGATTTCATATTAACAGGTTTTTATTTTGTTTGCGAAATATTTTTTTATCTAAGCTCATAATATCACTAGGAATATGATGTTTAAGAATATAGATCTTTTTGAAAATTGACAATTATACAATATTCATATATAACGCAAAAGATTAATAGGATAGAAGAACGTGTACTCGTAAATAGAAAATACTATAGTGTCATGAATAAAATATGTAATTACGCAATAATCTCTGGTCCAATTAGTCTTTGCCAACTTAATAGTGATTATATATTTTTTTATTCTATAGCGGACATTAACTGTGTTGCCGACTTTTTACTCACTCAGCGAAACACAGTACAATTACCGTTTAACGTTGACAGTAATAAGACAGGGAGACCGAATAAATCGTAAATTAAATTATAAGGGCCCTTTCTAATTTAGAATGTCTCTCACGGGACAATATTATGATGTCTGGAAGAAAACTTAGAAATTATTTCTGTATGAATTACTGCAATTGCGTGGG
>DWCF01007225.1:0-11012 GCA_018230265.1 Delias oraia | reverse complement strand
AATTTACTGACTTAATACATATTTACTGTAATTTCTTATCTACAGTCAGGAAGCTATCAGAGCAGAAAGCCACAATTGTCTATCCTGGACGCGTCATGATTTCGATATAACTTTGCAGACTTCCATTGTCTATCACAGTGAGACGCGACGCTAAGTTTATTTGAGTCAGAGATATTTTCTTAAGCTAAAATTATTTATATAATTGCTAGCTTCACTCTGAGGTTTTCATTTCGATAAAAATAATACGACATAAAAAGCGTGTTCCTAAGGTAGGTTAAAATGAAGAATTTAAGAAATTTGTATAAAGGAATAATTTTAAATTTTATAGAATCAATGTTAGAATGGAGATTGTGTATGTATATGAAGGTATTTTTTACAAACATTGTACAAATTACTGCCTTAATATTACAAATATAATCTAGAAAATCAAATTAATTATAGTCGAATGGAATACTATTTTATATAAATGTAATATTTAACTAACCTTTTTTTTAAGGCAAGAGAACACCACCCATGGACAACCACGTAACAGTCTTCGCATTCCGCCCACAGTCCGCCCGGCCACTATCAAGCCCTTCCAGAGACCTAATAAATTATAATTGTCCGGAACGGGATTCAAACCCGATTCCCCTCGGTTTATGGATGACCTTTTAAACGACTTTACTACGAGGCTCTCAAACATAAAAAAATAAAAGCCAGCCGCGCATTATCTTTCCAACTGAGACTGAGTGGTGATACTTATCCTATTTGAACCTCCCGATATAATAAAAACTATAAAATTTGCTTCCTTTTGAATAAATTGTTAGGTTAAATAAACACACTCTAAGATGTGTAGACAAATGTCCACATTTAAAAGCCGGTAACACACTCGCTTCCACTTGAAATTATGTCGCTTAAGCGGTGTAAAAATCCGGCACTACAGCTAAAGCACAAACTGTGGCGTCGTTGTCCATGGGCAGCGGTGTTCTTTTACCATATAGGAGACCCGCCTTATAAAAAACTATTTTTATCATATATATTATTTTAATTTTTAATGACAAACTTTAAAATGATATTTTAAGCTTGGCTCGAACTAAATTGGTTCCTATGAAAGTTATCTCTTTAAACTTAAGTTAAAATTCCCGCAAGAGAATCTGAGCGAAAAGTTTCCGCTTCCCGCACTGAATATTTAAACACTTCTTTCATATGGATTCATCAATCTCTACATAGCTTGGGTCATTCATTATCGTAACTTTTATTTCTCTTTGCGAAGTAAACATGACGAGATCACATTTTGACTTAAAAATTAGTGGCTTATATAATTATAACCTAGATTTTAATATATGACCTAACCTACAACTCGAGAGAAATAAATAGGGTCTTATTTTGTATTTGACAGTTTTATTGCTAGTGTACTTTTTTAAAAATTTGGCAGGAGGTTTACCTATGATAAATGGTTTTCTACCGTATCCCAGCCATTATAAGACTATGGGTTTTTTAATGACTAACGCTTTTGGCATTCGGCCTTTACGGCTTCTCGCGGACCTTTGAGGCGATATTAATTTGAAAACATCTCTTCTGACGGTGGTGGTTGTAAAAAGACAATCATCGAGGTTATACGTATGAAACTTTGTATTATCTCAATGTTCTATAATGTAATTCAACTGCAGGCATTAATCCTAACAACTTCTTAGAACATTCTCAGTGATAAACAAATGCTGAAAACGCGTACTACCCCCAATAATAAAAAAATGCTAAAATGAAAAATCTTTGAATATATTTGTCTAAGGATTTACTAACAGTATAAATAAAAATATTTGACGTTCATAAAAGAGCATACCTATCTTTAAACTGTACTGTGTTTTGCAGAGTGAGTGAAGATATCGGAGGCCCATGAAAGTTCCGCTTAAGGAGCGTAAAAAGCCGGCAACACAACCAATGCGCGGACTGTGGCAACGCACCCGCGGCTCAAATGCTGGGTGTACTTGTTTTTCTCCCTTTGCATAAAAAAACACTGTAAAATAGGTAATATATAAATAGATAGTTTTCAATAAAATTAATTTACGAAAAACAAGATTCAATCGAAGAAAAGGAATAAATGAAGCCTATTTGTATGATATAGTATTTCACTATATCGAAATGTCCAAGGTTGGTTTGACGTGACTCAGCATTAATGGCGTAACTAACGGTCGATCGATACGTAAAAGTGACAACAGATTCTAAAATCATAGCTAACATAACTTTGCTTTTATGAAAGTGAAATTACTACCACACTTCCATTGTTTTGGTAGAAAATTACATATATTTTTTATACAAACGTTGGCAAATGGAAGGTCCTGAGCTCATGGACCCTTTTCTATGGTATGGAAAACAGAGCAGGTGTGTCTTCTATATGGTAAGTAAACACTGTAGGCTATCGACTACCAAACCATAATCCGTTCATTGTTTATGTTGTCCGCTTTTAACGCCGCTTAAGCGTAATTTTTAAGGGTAAGCTTCCGACCGGTCGCTCAGGCGGTCAACGTTCCCGCGACGACCTAAACCGAGATTCGTGTCTCGCAGGAGACGCACTTGTGCTAGTTGCAGCTCAACCCATTTCTCGGCGCCTCTCGCCCCAAAAGTCCACGAGAAGCGGTGGAGGCCTTATGTCGACAGCGCTAGTTTTTAGGGCTACATTTTTAGGGCCTCCGATATCCTTAATCACTAAATGAAACAGTATAAGTATCGTTTCAAGTAGACACAACTACCGTTCACGTTAAGCATTCTGCGAATACATGGTATCACTTCACATGACTGCCTAATCAAAATGTCAACATGACTCTCCCATAGGTGTGACTAAATAAATTCTAAAGCCTTTTCCTATATGCATCTGTTTTTTCATAGCGATATCAGTACTCTAATTATGTAAATGCAAATAACATTGTTTAACGGAGTCAGTTAGGGAATGTTAGAATTATTAGCATCTTTTATTTTCTTAAGCTCCGAGGCAAAAACTAAGGAAGCCTGTGCTTAAAACCTTAGTCGGAAACGACGCTTTAATGCCCTTGTTCGTGTTCCAAATGTCCTCAATATAGCTTAATGATATAACATCTAGCAGTGTAATAGTCTTTTTAGAGCTGGAGCGATAATTATCTGGGATTTATTAGCTTGCGTTTTGCTTGAAATGATATATAGCTCAACTAGCTGAGTCAATAAACGTTTTTCTAAGTACATTACTTCTAAGATATTGAAAATACCTTTAAAAAAAGGTTTGAAGGTGGAAGGAACGGTAAAAAAACGTTGTTCCTTTCTTTTTGTTAGGGGTACGGATTCGGATGTTGAGCGATTCTCCGACTTAATAAAAATTAAAAAAATTGGTAAAATGTGTCTAGTGTGTATAGTAAAAGGAATTGGGCAACAAACACCGTGATATTAGGAATTTATACATAACATATCGGTTTTTACTGCTAAACAAATATTTTTGAAAGTTATTCTGTTATAAACACTTCATATAATAAGGTTTTGTTGTAAGCAAGTAGGGAGGTAAATAAGCAGAAGACTCATTTAGGATAAGCATTACTCCGCCCATGGACACCAGCCCCTGCTGGGCCACGTGTGCGTTGCCAGCCTTTTAGGGATTGGGTACGCTCTTTTTAAATCGATTCCCTAAGTCGTTTTAGTTTTGGAAATATCTCTGCCGTTGCCTCGGTGTTTGTGATAAAGATGAATCTTTCACAATATTTAATAATGAAGTTCAGCTGTAGGTAAGCAAAACCCTAGAACAGAATACTCAACGTGAAATGGGAGTTATACTTGAAACGGCACTTCTACTGTGTTTCGCTGAGTGAGTGAGGATATCGGAGTCCCTTAAAAATGCCGCTTAAGCGATCTAAAAAGCCGGCAACAGTCAATGCCAATGTTATCCATGGGTGGTGGTGTTCTCTTACCATATAGTAGACCCAGCTGCTCTGTTGTTAGCAATACCATAAAAAATATTCTCCGTGATAAAAGCGATAGAAGACGCTGATATGAATTTATACATTATTAAATCTTATTTCTAACAAACCATCAATCGCTTTGGGCAGGTTTGCATGGAGGTCCAAAGGGGAGGCCTATGTCCAGTAGTGGACGTCCTCCAGCTGAAATGATAACCCTAATTTAACCATGATCCTTCAATAGATATTTTGTATTCACAATAGCCGGTGGCAACGGCTGCTCAATTGGCGATTAATCTCCCGCAGAGCAACGTCGATTCAAGAGGACTGACGATTAATTGCTCATTGACGGGATAAGGCTCGGGACGTGTTGTGAATTACGCATCGGGATTTGCGTATTTCACGACACAGAATGCTTTTTTAGCGGGGGCCGTGTGTTTCATCTGAAAGCGTTTAAAAGTTAGTGAAACTTTTTAGATGGTACACCTTTTAATTTGCGAAACGTTTTAAGTAGTAAATTTTTTTAGTTACTGATACTAATTAGTTAAATGGATGATCAATTAAAAGTCTGCGCATTGGTTGCCTTTCCGGATTTTTACGCCGCTTAAGCGGCATTTTTAAGGGCCTCCGATATCCTCACACACTCTGCGAAACAAAGTAAAAGTACCGATTCATGCTGGGTATTCTGGTATCAGTTCGGACGAGCTGGCCCAAATAGTGCGTCACCATATGCTTCAGCATGACTCTCCGACGGGTGCGACAGTATTGAGACACTCGCCTGGCCACTGTCAAGCCCTTCCATAGACCGAATAAATCATAATTGTCCGGACCGGGATATGAACCCGATACCTGTTGCTTCATGGTACACTTTTAAAACCATTAACCTATGAGGCTCTCAAAATGTAACAAATATTTCTTTTTATTTAAAACCTTTTTTAAGCGAATAATCTTTTATTTACACATGTGTGTGTGGACGGCGCTAAAATCGCTAAAAATGAGGCTTACAGCTACGTGCTATCTCTTTATAAACTTATCTTTATATTTTAGATGTACATATCTTAATTTTTTTAGTTGTGTTAGTAGTTTTTTGTAGTATAGCGGACAACGGAGCAGGTGGATCTCCAATATGGTAAGAGAACACCGCCGCCCATGAACTACCGCGCCACCGTCCGCGCACTGGTTGTGTCGTAGGCTTTTTACCCCGCCTAAGCGGCACTTTTAAGGACCTCCGATATCCTCACTCACTCTGCAAAACACAGTACAAATACCGTTTTAGTTTTAAATAAATATACAATTGTAATGTACAAAGTGAGCCTTGTGGCACTGCGTCCTCAAGCCTGGCGTCGTTTAATTTAAAAGCGTACGAGTGCAACTGATAGCCGTAATAGAAGTTGAATCCGGGCAATAAATTGTGAGTGCGACGCCGTCTCCCGGGAAATTATTGACATTTCTTTGCCCAACAAATTGCAATACTGCCATCTGGATGCGATTCCAAATAAATGCGATCAATGTTAAAGTAGACTGAAAGTTGATAGTTTATTAATTTAGAATGTTTTATATAATATGTAAGATTTTTGATACGAATTAGGCAAGGAGACTTCCAAACAACTTGATACAAATTATCAAATGAAAAAATAATTGTGCTACTATTTCTAATTATGTTTATAACAATTTGAATTTAATTTTAAAAACAACTGTTATTTCTTTATTTTACACTTATAAAAAAAATTGAAAGCCTTGTAGCTTGATGGTTTTAAAACTGTACCATGTAGCCAGAGGTATCGGGTTCGAATCCGGTCCGGACAATTATCATTTAATTTGTAATTTATTCGGTTTCTGGAAAGGCGTGAAATTGGCCGGGCGAGTGTCCTAATACTGTCACACCCGTGGGAGAGCCATGTTGAAGCATAAGCTGACGCACTAATTAGGCCGGCTCCTCCGAAGTAATACCATGGCTCACAGAATACTTGCGTGAAACGGTACTTGTACTGTATTTCACAAAGTGAGTGAGGAGGCCCTAAAAGTGCCGCTTAAGCAGTCTAAAAAGCCGGCAATACAATCAATGTCCGCAATGTGGAGTGGTTGTTGATGGGCGGCGCTGTTCTCCTACCATATAAGAGACCCACCCGCTCCGTTCTCTGCTATAGATTAAAAAAATGATCATAATCAAATTTATACAGTAAATAACATACTATTTACGTATGGCACATGAAAAATGCCAACGTTTGCCTGTATTCTCCGCTACCCTTGTGATGGGAATAATAATACACAAAGTCTAAAAGCAACAGATACATGTTGTACTATCAAACAGTTTATCGTATTAATTAAAATTCAAGTGCATTTGTGTAAGTAAAGCTTTAAGTTGGTTTAATTAAAATTTTCATCGTAAATTATACAGAATTAAAAGCGTCGGTGTGATGGAAATGAGAGACGAAGGTAATGGGTCCGGGCGTAGTACGCGCCGTCTCTTAGAAAGAAGTAGGCCAAGAAGCTCTTTGTTTGAGTAATGTGCTGAAATAACAGCTAATTCCTATTATTGTCATCTCATGCTCTGCCATTTCTTAATCTACTTTTGCAATTTTTATTATATTAAAAGTGATATGATTGTCCTTTAACGTACTAACGAACGGCTAGACATATTTCTTTATCAATCCAATAAAAGGTGACTTAATTTCAATAGTAAGAAGAAAAATTAAATTTTTGCATGATTTTGAATGGTATAGCTGGCAACAGATCTGGCGAGTCACCTTTATGGTAAGAGATCTACGCCGCCCATGGACAACCGGGGCACAATCCGTGCTTTTCTTGTACAGTCGAATAATTTCAATACCTCCCATATCCTCACTCACTCAGCGACACAGAGTAAAAGTTTCGCTGAGTATTCTGTGAGCCCGTGGTATCAGTTCAGATGATCCGGCCCAATTAATGCGTCAACATATGCCCCAGCATGGCTTTCACACTGGTAGAGCACCCACGACTTTTAACTACGCTTTTTAAATGTCTTGAAGACGTATTGATTTGGTGTAATGACAATATTAATAAATAACATTTATTTATTAAAGGAAAATACACATAATAGGAAAATGCTACTCATTCTAGTATAAGTTCTAGACCTAAGTACTAATTGTAATATATTTTGATTTGGGAAAAACAGTAGAATTTCTTGCCGATTGTTATCTGATAATTTACTTCTGTATGGTGATAAGTTCATAAGAGCTTGAACCTAAAATTTAATAAAAATATTTGAATTTGACTTTGAACGCTCATTGTTTTATAGAATGGGCGTAGTTTTTGTATTATATAATGTGTTATTCGATTAACCCATTTGATATATTGGTTGCGCAATTACAAGTTCAATACTGAATCGCTCTTGGGTAGGCTTATGGCTTCTCCCAAATGTAGGTAAGATGACTGTATTTGGCAAGATGCCATGTCATGACGACGGCACTCTTACGTACTCTGGAATAACATAGCTTATAGCTGAATTTTTAACTCCGCTCAGAATGGATTAAGCACAGATGGTTAAAGGCAAATAGCTTCTATTGCTAATAATAAGTGTTTTTATAGCTTATCTTTTTATTTATCTGGTAAGACTGTAGAGCTATTAAATTAGTTTTTTAAGATATGTATGGACATTGGATCAGGTGGCCCTTCCATAGTAAGAGATCACCGCCGGCCATGGAAATTCGCGCTACAATTCGCGCATTGACTGTGTTACTGTGTGACTCTATAATTAAATTATAAAGACTTAACAGTGGCCGGGCGAGTCTCTTAAGACTGTCGCACCCATGGGAGATGCATGCTGAAGCATATGCTAACGTATTAATTGGGCCGGTCGCTTTAAGTTCACAGAATACTCAATGAAAAATGGTACGGTGTTACTGCATTTCGCAGAGTGAGTGCCGTGTTATAAAAAGCCGGTAACATATCCAATTCGTGGACTGTAGCGCGATTGTTCATGGGCGGCGGTGTTCTCTTACCATATAAGAGATCCACCTGCTTCATTGTCTTTTTTGTATTCTATATCGGACAACGATTACTACAATATTACAACTACTGTCTGCTGTGAAATAAAAGAGGGGAATTCTATATATTTATTCGGTTAGCGAAACAGTTCATGTATTCACGCTGGTATTCTGGGCGCCCGTGGTGTCACCTCAAACGAGTTGGTCAGATTAGTGCCTCAGTATATTTTGTGAATCCTACTTAGACGAATATATAAAACCGAAGTGCCAATGACATGCAATATTTGATCACTATACATCAAGTACCATATTTTTAGATAGTAATAGGCTTATTGATATGTTTGTGTTGAGTACCACTAGACTAAATACGATTAGTTAATTAAATTATAAATTCAATTCGAACCTAGTTCCCATGGTATCACGACAGTTTACAAAACGACTCAGCCATGATTCAGGCTCTTTGTTGTGCGGAAACGCGTGAATCTCTTTACAGATTGTAATTACTTCCTTGAGCTTAAGTGAAAAGAATTAAAAAAGTTTAGAAATAATGAGAGAGGTTATTATAACAGGGGCTGAAAATTGTTTCAAATGTAGCTTTTATTCACTGCCACTATGTATTTCTTTAATTTTTTACTAACTATACTTTCAAAACTACATACGTTTAAGTATTGAAAATTTGTCTGTTTTGTTTGTATGTATATGTGTGTAATAATGGCGGTATTTGTGTGTATGTGAAGGTTGTGTGTGTTTTAAAAGTGTAAGTACATGTGTGTCACAACTACGCCGCTAGCGTTGACTATAAAAAGCAGGAAGTAAGATTAATTTTTAAATATTTTCATACCGAAAAGAGGAGCAACAAAAAAACTTAAAGAAGAAAATATGAGCTGTTGAATGCTTAAATATAAATTATTTCGGACTTCGTAAACTTTGCGGAATGGAAATGAAATGAAATCTCTTAATAGCTTACTTTGAGTTTTTGAGAGGCGGCCAGCGACAACTTGAGACAAAGAATCAGGAAGCTCGCTTACCAGTTTAAACAATAGGAACGCCTGCGTCCTATTACTTTCACAAACATAACAATTCTTCGTGAGTTTTCTTAAATTTTCTTGTCTTCCTCCTATTTGGTCTCTTTAGTAAATACAAGCCATTAGAAAGCGTATATTTCTCCGTGGGTGCGCCATGCTGATGCACAAATTTGACCAGCTCGTCAGTAATAATACTAAAGGCTTACTGAATACTCAGTGTGAATCGCTACTTGTACAGTGTTTTATTCAGTCAATGAATCCAAGACCCTTGAAAAGATATCGCTTGAGCGGTGTAACATGTCGGCGACACAACCAAAGCGCGAAATGTGGTGCGATATTCTAAGAGCGGTATTGTTCTCTTTCTATATAGGAGACTCACCTGCTTCGTTAATTCCAATTTTAAGTTTACCTGTATCACAAGTTTCATGAAAATCTATCCAATTCTTAAGTTATGAATGGTGTGTATATACATATAGATATAATTTTCTTATCCAGCAGTATATAAAGCATTATTTCCTTTATGTTCTCATTAGATTGTAATCTCTTTAAATAGGTAAATGTAGGTACATATATGAAAACTATCAAACAATCAACATGTTCAAGGGTAACCGTTATTTTTATCGCTCAAAGTCAACGTGACTTTACAGTAATAATACTTTATTACTTATCCACGCACATTGACTAAATGCACCTTATAAAACCAAACTTAATTTTCAATATATAACTAGTAATACTACTACTTCAATAAGTACTTTAGGATCTGTAACACGCATTCACTTTAATTTTACATAAAATATGAGTTTCAAAAATAAAACTGTGATCGTGACCGGGGCTAGTTCTGGCATTGGAGCCGTCACTGCTATTGAATTCGCAAAGGAGGGTGCCTCGGTTGCTATAGTCGCAAGAAATGCTGTGAAATTGAAAAATGTCGCTGATGAAATTCAGAAAACTGGTGCAAAACTGCTAGTTATTAATGCAGATGTAGGTGAAGATAGCAGCCCAAAACGTATCATAGATGAAGTGATAAACAAATTTGGTAAAATAGATGTGCTCGTGAATAATGCCGGAATGGTGAGATATGGTTCTATTCTCGATGGTAAATTGGTAGCGGCGTTTGACGCAGTTATAAAGGTGAACGTAAGAGCACATATAAGTATCTCAACTCTGGCTGCACCACATCTGTTGAAAACGAAAGGAAATATCGTGAACGTGTCGAGTGTAGTTGCAAAAATAACTGGTACTGTGCCTATGTCGGCCTATTCCGTTTCAAAAGCTGCGTTAAGCCATTTTACTAGATGTGCCGCAATAGAATTAGCTAATAAAGGTGTTAGAGTTAACTCAGTAAGTCCTGGACCTGTTGTTACAGATATCTTGAGTAATGCAGGTCTTGTTGATGCTAAAATAGAAAATCACATTAAAACTCCACTTCGCAGGGTTTCCGAATCGGTTGAGGTTGCTGACGTCATACTATTTCTGGCCAGCAGCAAAGCTAAAGGAATAACTGGATCCGACTTCTTAGTCGATAATGGAATTTGTGTTAGTTTGTAATCTCAGCTTTTATTGTAAAATTTTATATTCTTGGCTTAAGAGGGGTAAAAATCATATTTTCTTATTGTTTATGATAAGTATTTTTATTAAAAGTATGACCAATTCATTGGCTAAATGGTTTGTTATTTGCGTCTTTACTTCAAGTTATATATTTTAATAGTGAAAAATGTTAAATAAAAGCGTCTGCAGCATTACTCTTAAGGCAATGTTTCCCAATCTCTTAAAGAAGTGTTTCGCGGACCCCCGGGTTCCGCGACTACATGTATGGGGTCCGTGGCGTCATCTATGGATAACATAAATGCTAATAATAACTAAAACAAATAACTAATCCGTTTTGTTTTGGTGTTTATTTTACTAAGCAGTCCGTGAAAACTGTCCTTGAATTCCTTGGCTTCCGTGGCTTAAATGGGTTGGGGATTTCTGAATAGAGTTTGATTAAAGTAAATATATAATGATATATGCACAGAACACTCTGCGTGAAACGGTACTTATAATGTGTTTCGTAGAGTGAGTGAGGATATCGGAGGCCCTTAAAAGTGCCGCTTAAGCGGCGTAAAAAGCCGGCAACACAACCAATGCGT
>DWCF01007224.1:0-11013 GCA_018230265.1 Delias oraia | reverse complement strand
GCTATGTCGATAACTTTAGTTCGTCTACGGATCTCCTCATTTCTGATTCGATCACGTAGCGAAATTCCGAGCATAGCTCCTTTCCATAGCTCGCTGAACGACTCTGAGCTTTGAGATGAGGCCGATGGTGAGAGACCAGGTCTCTGCACCGTAAGTCATCACTGGTAAAACACACTGCTTAAAGTCCTTCGTCTTAAGGTACTGAGGTATGTCGCACGAAAAGACGTTGCGTAATTTCCCGAACGTTGCCCAACCGAGTTGGATTCGGCGGTTGACCTCTTTCTCGAAGTTGGATCTACCTAATTGGACTACTTGCCCTTGGTTATAGATATATGAGTCAACAACTTCGAGTACCGAGCTTCCAACAGAGATTGGTGTGGGCACAACATTGGCATTCAACATAGCTTTCGTCTTGTCCATGTTCATTTTCAAGGCCATCGTTTGTGAACCTCGATTGAGGTCTTCGAGCATCACGCTGAGTTCCTCCATCGACTTTGCCATGACTACAATAAAGACTACAGTAAATGACTACAATAAAATTATGATATAAACAAATTATTAAACATTAGTTTAAAAAGAGGTGACGCTGTGCTTTATGGCTCTCGACAAGTAGCTGAGCACCGGTTTTCAACGGTCCCATTCTCACACAAAAATAAAATAAAAAAATTAAACCATCAATTCAAAACATTACATTATAATAACCAATTGAAAAAATAGAAGGCATTGTTTTAAATTAATTAACTAATCCAAATATGTAAAATTTAATGAGAAGAACCAAAGCCTCATAATTGAGGCTCCTACCAACCCACCAGAGTTTTTTTATTATTTTTTTATCTTTTGAACGCGGCTAGGCGCTTACAGTTACATATAATACTAATAATTTTATTTGACAAAGTAGTATAATATTATAAACAAATGATTTTCACGGTGATAAGGGCCGTTACCGGAAATAGAATCTTTGTCAAACAATGGAAAAATTTAAGAAGATTTAAGTTAAATAAAACTTTAAGCAATATTACCAATTAACTATTTAAAGAAACTTATTTTAAATTATTTTATGGACCACTCATCATCATCATCATTTCAAAAGTAAGACTGCTGGACATGGCTAAGTAATATGAAATCTAAACGAACAAAGAATATAATTTAAGACGATTTGGTTAACAGTAACACTTTGGATGTAAGAGAAATATTTACAGTGTTGGTAATTATTACTTCCTGACTACACTCCGTAAATCAAGTTATTTCTGGAGACCATAAAATTTATTCATAAATCATAACTATGAAATTTATAGCTCTCTTATTATTCTTACAAAACTCTATATAAGGAATAGGTTTAGAAAGATGAAAGCCCTTTAAGGGTTTCAGGCATGCGATGTTGTACATATTTACCACACAAGTGGCACAATTCAAGGGCCTCCGATACCCTCACTCACGCAGCGACAAAGTACAAGTACCGTTTCATGTTGAGTATTCTGTGAGTCCGTGGTATCACTTCGGACGAGCCGACCCAATTAGTGATAGCATATGCTTCAGCAAGGTTTTCCCGCGGGTGCGACAATATTAATACACTCGCCCGAACAATGCCTTCTAGAGACTGAAAAAATAATAAATTAAATTATAATTATCCGGACCGGGATTTGAACTCATATCGCAGCGTCATAGACGGCATTTGTTTATGTTTAATCTATTTTAAGTGGCTAGCAAAGAATCCACATAGAAGCCACTTAAACGAGAATCAAACGATTACTTCAATTTACCAAGTATTTCAAAGTACCTATATGTTGCACAATTATATAAAAAATTTGACAACTTATACCAATATAACCAGCCCGAAGGGGCGCGGTTAAGCCATTTAGTGTTTATGCATGTTAAATCATCACATACGCCCGGATAAATATAAGGTTTGGTAAAACTATAGTGATGGAGGTAACACAAATTCAAGATGTATACCTTCATGATTTATGTTCAAAGTAAACACGAAATATGTTCCCTTCTGGAAAAATGTTATTGCCCGTTTGAAAGGTATTACATATTGAATATGAACAGAAACACAAGAGAATTTTAGTAGTTTTTTGTGTTGCTATGTTACCATTGCATTCCTAATTTAGATTCTGTTGCGGAGTATTAAAATATTTAGCGGTTTGTTCAAGAACTTAGTTCTGGCGCTATGCCAAATAAAATATTTTCTTTTACATTAGTAGTAAACATATTTTTTTTCTAAATATATATGTTCGAAAATAATGTAAATGACTTCATTCGTTCCAGACGAAACCATTTCTCAGTAAAGGTAATGCATTATTAATTTATACAACATAATCATAGGACTATACTATTGTGTAGTGTTTTTTTTAAAATTTATTATCATTGATCTATGTATTTTGTTTCAAAATAGTCTCAAAATATTATATTTTTATTTAGTGTTTGTAAACTTTCAATACGGATACTAATATTTTATTTACGCGACAAGAAGACGTTTACCAGATACAGGTAGTATATTTAAAAAATAATCTATATAATATCGTTTAGAAGTATTTAATCTACGTAATTTGTACATAAAATAATCGAATAGACTAATTTAAAATAATCTGTGGGTTGAAAAGATCGAAGACCGGCCAACGTCACACTATTTCTAACTTCACGAATATTTAGAGCCTTAAAGAAGACAAATGAGGATCTTATCTTGTTCTTACTTTTGAAGGTTGTACCCTAATTTATTCAAACGATGCCTGTTCTCTTAAAGGTAAAAAATGAGTTAAAATTTAAAGGACGTTTCTGGGTTGCAAATCAACGTTAACCATTTATGGAATCGTTGTTTACTTATTTTCACATAGAACCTTATTAGAAAAATATTAAAAAAATGTAGGCAATCTGAGACTAAGCTAGTAAAAAAACCAAATCCATAGATTTATAAGATTTTTATTAATGTGAGAAAATTGAATAATAGATTATTTAAGATCAAAGTTAATTCCAATTTAGGCTTGATTAAAGTATTTCAGTTAAAATATAATCACTCAATTTATTTGTATAGTATAATTTATTTCATAGCAGCCGTGCTATATAAATATAAAATGCATTAATCTGAAAAATATGGCTACTTCCTTGTTATATACTAGTATTATAAAGTATGTCGCTGGCCCATTTGGCTGTCTTTCAATGTCTAAAATAAATCCCGTTACATTTAGAAAAAAAATAACACACAGCATTGAATTTTTTACATTATTTTACATTAAAACTATTGTGTAACTGTGTCACTGGATGCCTAGTTTTATTTAAAATGTTACGTTTACAATTATAACTACATTATGATTATAAGAGAATTTTCTATTTACTTTTAATTCTTTACCAGTGTTGATGGACTTCTGATGTACTTAAATTAACCACATTTTATTCGCATAACGTATAAGAGTACACAAACTTTAAAAAATTCTAGAATTTTTGTGAAAAAGAGATGGCTTATTACAGAAGACCCATGATGAACCTATCCTCATCCTGAAGTCTCAGAATACAATATTCATTTTAAGTTCGTATTATATGCTCGTATTAATCTGTATGATCCGGCCTAGTAAATGCGTTTGCATAAGCCCTAGAGGCTTGCCCACGGGGAAAAGGGGAGTTGTAAGACTCTCTTGCCCGGCCATTGTTCAAGCCTTCCGAAGACCTTTAATAATATTTTTTATAAATTGAAATTATAATACTGGTACACAACTGGTACTTGTATAATCGGGGTTGCGCGGTTTTCTATGCGTGGCTGTGTTTTATTAACATATAGGAGATCCGCCTGCTCCGATTTTCGCTTTACTATAAAAAAATTGACCGGAAATCGAACCTATTCCACGTAATCATGATGGCTTTAAAAACCGTTCGGTCTGCGTTTTAATAGTGCAGTTTAATTGTTTAGGAAACGTATCAATTAACCAAAATATGCTCAAGAAATGAAGGTTTTATCTGCTTCATGTTTTACGATTTTAGCTTCCTACCTTGCGCTTCTGGTTATTGCATGTTACCTGTCGACCAGCTGTTTCTGAAATGAGATCACGCCTGAATAATATTGTCGATATATGAAATTCAGTATGACTTTCCATACGATGCAGATGCGATCCTATTATTGAGTATAAAATAGGTAAAGTACACAGACGTCGGTTATAATAAAAAGACTATATACTGAATTAACTAAAATAATTGAATACACTTATTACTAATTAATTATTAATAAATCTAATAAAACATTTTTTTTAAATTTATGTTTCCAGATTTTAATAGTAACAATATATTCTTTTTTCAGTGACAGTGTTGGCTGTATAAAGTAGAACTAACGAAGCAAAAAATTATTTCTATTTCAATAATTTACCATTTAAGGTAAATACAATTAAATAATTTCCTATATCAAAGTTTGTGTAATCTAAAATTGTAGGTATACCGGTCAAAACATATTTGGTTAGTACCTACGCTTTGTGAACGCGCTGGACTGAAAACTAATATCTACTGTTTATGGAGTTGAAAATTTGGAAGTTTCTTTCATAAATTGCGACTAAACTAGTATATTTTATAGAAGTTTTCAGCTACCAGCCGCAGTATAGTAATATGTAAATTGCATTGTATTCCTCGCTAGATTTATTAAGAGGTCACTGTATAAGTTAAAACTTAAAAATGTGTTTGAACTATTGTTCTTAATAGTGGCATAAAGAACATATATTTTATTTATACCGAAGAGCATTAAAATATCGTGCATGTTTAAAAATCTTTTCTTCTCTTTTATTCAACTGTAAGTTTTATTTATTCTATAGCGGACAGAGCAGGTCAGTCTTCTATATTATGGTAAGACGAAATCGCCTCCCATGAACAACCGCATCATAGTCCACGCATTGGTTGTGTTGCCAGATTTTTATCCCGCTTAAGCGCACTTGTAAGGGTACTCTGTGAAATACAGATTAAGTACCTTTTCACGCTTACTATTCTGTGAGCCCATGGTATCAGTGCGGACGAGCCGTCCCATTGAGTGCATCAGCATATGCTTTAGCATGGTTCTTCCACGGGTGATACTAGCATAATATGCATAATATGTTTAAGATATATTTTCAATTGGTGAAAATAGTAGGAAAAAATGATCCAATGGATTTATATGCTATCCTATTCAGATTCGGGCGCATTCTCTAAATGACGTTATATAATGACGATATATAGATTGATGGTACATATAAAAAAATAATCCTATACGTGTTTTAATATAAGTATTAGATCTTATTGTAGTAGACGTTTGATCTCTCCAACAAGCCATGCTGAAGTCATGCACCAATTGGTTCTACTCGTCTGGAGCGATACTAACGGCGACAGAATCCTAGCATGACTTGTATTCTTTCGCCGAGTGATTTAGACAATTGATGGCCTATCAATTTAAACCACTTAAGCGGTGTAAACAGCTGGCAACACAACATGGCGCGGTAGTTCTTGGCGGCTCTTTACTGTTAAAAGACCGCTTGCCCTGGTCTCCACAATATAAGATAAAACATTAGGCAAGTGTTTAGATACAAAAGATACTACTACATGACTAGGCCAAAGTTCTCTGGCTGACTTCGTAATAAGCTCTAATATAAAGAATTTTTAGCCAGTTTAAAAAAACATCCGTGATAGAATCTAGACCCTTACCCGAGGGATAAATTGTTACATCACATATTTTTTAATACATGGACCGCTGCGCAGCGATGCGTGCTTTTGTTGCGATCTGATTTTGAAATATAACACTCTGTAAAAGAAATAAATGACTTTCAAAGCATTCCGCAGCGTCATCCTTTAAAAAGTATTAAAAGAGCCTCGTAGTTAAGTGGTTTTATGTGCCTATCACGAAGCGAGATATATCGGGTTCGAATTCCGGTCCAAATAAAAAGCAATATATTTTAACTTATAATTTATTCGGTCTTTGACAGCTTGGAAGTGTTTTATCGCTGTTGTACTCGTAGGAGAACCATGCTGTAGCATATGCTGACTCACAAATTGGTCCATCTCGTCCGAAGTGATACCAAGAGCTCACAGAATACTCAGAGTGAAACGGTAATAGTTCTGTGGTTCGCTGAGTAAGTGAAGATATCGGACGAATTTGAAATTATGCCGCTGAAGCGACGTAAACAAGCCTATAACAGAATCAATGCGCGGACTGGGGCACGGGTGTTTATGATGGTGTATGTCATACTCTGCATGCTCTGTTATCCGCTATATGATAAAAAAGTGATAAAAATATCTTACACTTTTAATTATAAAGTTCAGAAGCTCATAAAACAGGAGACTACATTTTTCAGCTGATCGTAAAATCTGAAACTTCATACTTATAAAAAACTGAGCGATAGGTATATAAAAAAAACGGCAGGTCTGGTCCGAACATTTGAGAACAAAGTTTAATTTCATAGTCCCCTCACAACTCTGTTAGATATAAAGTTCTAAGTGTTCTTGAGTAAAAATCCGATAGTTATCCGCCCGGGGGAACATTGTACTTCAAGCCTTGTCAATATATGTCACTGTATGCTACGAATGAGAGTTGAATATGAGTCTATAAACGATGTAGTATTAAATCTTACTACGCTATATTACGTAAAGCTATTATAGATTAAGTACCAAATATTTATTAGAAGTCTTCCACCCGGATCTCACAAGGATTTTTTAACATTGGAAATAATTTTAAGACACACACAATTTTTACATCTTGAGTTATTAGATTTTTAGTAAGGATCTGTATTTTTTTTAAATATCACTTAATTTATAGTCTATACAGGACAAAACACTGATAGAATTTTTTAAATCAGACCATTGGTTCCTCAGATTAGACAAACTCTTCAGTTTTATAATATTATTAATTATTATATTATACTATATCTACCACAGATAATTACGGAAATATATTTACATACACAGTCTATTGAAACGTATCACGAATTTCATTTGCCGCGAGCTACGTGTATTCGATTTTTTATTAGCGACATGTTGGTAAAATCCTTTACTTAAGCTCATAAAATCGGCCATTTTAAAGTTTAGTTAATTTATGACAGCTGGCCTGCTTGGAAGTATTTTGACTAGCGTTTTCTACCTAATCCAAACAATGGATCCATGAATCTGAATCTTTAACAGTTTCTATAGCCCTGTTATTGTAAAATAACATATATCACCTGTAAATATTTATTTACCAAAGATTTTTGTACGTTCTACACGTTTTGATGATTCACATTGACTTCATGAAATTACATAAAACAGAATCCAATGTGGTTAAGTTGTGAGAACATGCATTTAATCCACTCTAGTGCTATCGTTTGGTCTTATCTAATGTCTCGCTTTCCCGTTATCGCTGCAAGCGCAGTCGTCTTTACACTCTGATATACAATTTTCTAATGCTCAAAGTATTTCCAGACCGCATTTTAAGTTCAGTTAATTAACTATTAAACTAGGAAATATTTATATTTGTTTGTAATATATGTTTATAATCCGGAATTATTAGAAACAAGCTGCACTGGCAAACATTTATTTGCTCTATAAATATGAAAGTTAGATAAGCTCAAAAAATACTCAACATGAAATGGTACTTGTAATGTGTTTCGGTGAGTGAGAGAGGATATCGGAGGCCCTTAAAACGTTCCGCTTAAATGGCGTAAAAAGCAGGCAACACAATCAATTAGCGGACTGTGGCGCGGTTGTCCATGGGCTGTGGTATTCTCTTACCATATATAAAATAATAATTTATTTATAATACTAATTTGCTACCGTACCGATACATATTATGACGTAAACCTACAATTATATTTATTTGTTACCATATGCGAAGATAGAGAATATAATATTAACCCAAATTGGAATTAGAATTTGAATAGCCTTATAATTATCGGTTTATACTGTATAAATTGAGCTATTCAACTCAACTCGAAATCTTTCATTAATAAATCTACTTGTTGCATTGTATTTTCCAAAATAGAACCACACCGTAATAATATTATTACATTTATGACAATGCATTAGTACTGTTCTTTAGCAACTATCATGTCTGACGTAAAATATAAACGAATTACGTTGGGAATAGTTGAAATAAATTTTCCCAGCCTGTATTGGAAATTGAAAGATCGCTTCGACAATCCTTTGAGGGAATAGCTATTTGTCTGAACTCCGATATTAAAGGCTCATTACAAATGATGCGAATCGCATAACAAACGATGAATCCATACCTTGGGGATGGTTAAAAGCGAGGGATGACCAATTTCAAAGCTAATTTATTGCGACTACAAACTAGTTGCTTTGATAATAACGGTCTGAATAATGATCATTAAATTATGTGACTTTAACCGGGTTCTAAAGTGTGTTTTAGGATGTACAATTTTACCTGCTGTAATATAAGATTATAGATTTTATACCCGTGGTGCGTCAGGATATGTTTCAGCATGGCTCTCCCACTGGCGCGACAGTATTAAGACACTCGCATGACTACTGTCAAGCCCTTCTAGAGACCGAATAAATTATAAATTTAATTATAACTGTCTGGGCCGGGATTAGAACCCGACACCTCTCGCTTCATGGTACATTTTTAAAACCATTAAGCTACGAGGCTCTTAAATGGGATCTAAAAAAAAAGCAAGACTCGCCTGATCCGTTACCCGCTATACCATAAACATTATTTTGCAAATAACATGAATGTGACAATAAACAAATGTAACATACTGTATGATTACATGAAACGAAAACTTTGTTCAAGTAACATTATGTTTGTAAATCGAATACACATTATAAATTGCCATCGCAACATATTTGAGTTTTATCGTGTTTAATAACCGAACTTTATTAATTCAGATTTGTAAATTAGTACCGGAAAAGGTCGCCAGAGAAATTAGTTCAGATGAAACTTAAGTCAAACAACATGACAAACATTCAGTTAATCTTAATAACCAAAGTTTTGTTTTAAATGTTGCAAATTTGATTGTAATTTCTTACAATTTGTGATAAACATTATTTTAAATCTAGTATCGATTACATTTCTCTTGGCTTATAAAACTCTAATGAAAGAGACGCAAAAATAAAACATTGCTACCCAATCGAACCAAATAGCTTCGCATGCCATTATTTTACTTAAAAATTCTTAAGTAAAATATGTCTTTCATTGGCATTCCTGTATGATTATGACGCCACGAAGGAACTGATATTCATATTTATTTTTGTGTAGGCTATATTTTAAAGTCGTATTACACTACACTTAAGTTGAACTACAGTTAAGCTGCCTGGTCTGGCCCTTATTAGGGTTCTTACACTAGGATTGCTATGTGTACTTGAATATCGTGTATCGGTACTTGTACTGTGTTTCGATGAGTAAGTGAGGATATCGGAGGCCCTTAAAAATGCAGCTTAAGTGGAGTAAAAAACCGGCAACACAAACAATGCGCGGACTGTGGCACGGTTGTCCATGGGCGGCGCTGTTCTTTTACCACATAGAAGACCCACCTGCTCCGTTGTCCGCTATACTATAAAAAAAGTTTATATAAAGTCATCTACTAGAAAATATAATATGGTTTGCTATTATTATTTTTTATTTTATAGCGAATAGCGGAGTAGGTAGGTCTCCTATATGGTAAAGAACACCGCCGCCCATGAACAACCGCGTCACAGGCCGCGCATTGGTTGTGTTGCCGAAATTTTACGCCGCTTAAACGGCACTTTTACGTGCCTCCGATAACCTCTCTCACTCCGCGAAACCCAGTACAAGTACTATTTCATGCTTAGTATTCTATGTGCCCGTGGTATCACTTCGGACGAGCCGGCTCAATTAATGAGTCAAAATATGCTTCAGCATGTCCCTACCACGGGTGGAACGATATATAATTGTTTTATTGGCAATAATTTTAGTGTATATTTATCATAGGTGGAGTATAACTATACATTTTTTACTTCACCATAGTAAATAGATCTTGCTAAATTCATAGAAATGAAATGTAGCGTGGTAAAGTGAAATTTCGTGTTAGCCAGTAAAGCAAGGGATGAAGATATGTCTGCGTCAGGGTAACCGATCGTTTTACTTAATCGTTCACTTTTCCTGACAAGTCGAGAGTGCATTTCCCATTTTCCCCACTTTTTGTCAACGCTGCTTACTTTACACGTACGAAGCACAACTTCATAAATAATACAAGAAAAATTTCTAAGCTATGCTATTTCTAGCATAAATTCAGCGGTCCTACGCTCATGGGAGAGCCATGCTGACGCACTAATTTGGCCCGCTCGTCCGAAGTGTTACCACGTCGTGACACGTGTACTAGGTGTGAAACGGTACATTTACTGTGTTTCGCTGAGTGATTGAGGATATCGGTGGCTCTTAAAAATGCCGCGTAACCGGTTTAAAAACCGGCAACACAACCAACGCGCCGCTTGTGACGCGGCTGTTTGTCATAGGCGGGGGTGTTATCTTACCATATAGGAGACCCACCTGCTTCGTTGTCCGCTATAAAATAAGACAAAAACGGAGAGTCCCAGGTTACTGGTTCGCATTTGCCAAGCTCCTACTTTACAAAATGTAATATAGCCCATACCGACATGAAATAGTGTAGCCACCTACTAGTGAAATAATTTTTCAAAAATGCGTAAGTACGTATGCGAAAGATTCAGTCCCTATTAAAATTAACTTTTCTCAGTTTAGAAACTGTCATTAAGAAAATCGTCTTGTCGTTCACTCTTTTTCATTTTGGCAGTCGAGTTTCGCTTTCTCAAACCCTTATAAAGCTTTTATCTAAATTGAGCATTCTGCCATAGATTCTTGTAATTAATTGAAAGAGCGCCTTGGAGTTGATCCAAAGCATAGCTGAATGTGTTTGCTAGATTGTCTAGCCTACAGCTATTGATTACATCAAGCATCGAGATGCCTTGTCAGATTTATGATCTTAACATAAAATTATTAATATCACAAAATATAAACTATACGTCCCATCTTAAATTTACCATGTTAAGAGAAAATACTTGTTAAAACCTAATATTCAAGTTTATTCTTACCTACCACCAGACTTT
>DWCF01007223.1:0-11018 GCA_018230265.1 Delias oraia | reverse complement strand
ATCAATGCCACTTTTCGTTGTAAATGTATAACTCAAGAACGAGATCACATATCCAAAACAAATGTTAAGGCTTTTTTTGTACAGTTTACGTAATGTTTGCTTAAAATCGGTCGAGTGGTTGTTTGTTTATCACAATTTTTGCAACAAATGATTTCAGTATATGGCAGAATACTCAGCGTGAAATGGTAGTTGTACTTGAAACTGTGTCTGCTGTGTTTCGCTGAGTGAGAGAGGATATCGGCGGTCTTTAAAAATGCCGATTACGTAGCGTGAAAAGCCTACAACACAACAAATGCGCATTCTGTGGCGACGTTGACCATGGGCGGTGGTGTTCCCTTACCACATAGAAGACCCACCTGCACCGTTATCCGCTATACATGAGAAACATGAGAACTGTATTAGGCTATCAATTAATTGCGATATTTTAAATTATTCGAGTGATCACAATTTATACAGAAATACAATGATCGATCTATTGACAGTTCAAGACTAGAATAACTTTGTTATCAGTTATTATGTAAACTCATTTGTTTTCAATTAAATTAAGGAAATTACCCATGACGACTGTATACACAAATAAGTTCCTTACATATTAAAACTTTTTTAACGATAATTTAGTAACTTTAAATTACTGTATAATGAATAGTTTTGGATATTATAGTCCATAATTTTTTAGTGGCTTTTATATTTAATCTATGGCATACACCTGAATCAATGATCTCTGTTGCACATTTTATAAATAAAGTTACAGACTGTTTACGAACATGCCCACTGGTTTTTAAATGTATAGCGGGCAACGAAGTAAGTGTGTCTCATTTATGGTAAGGTATTACCACCACTCATGGCCAACCGCGTCACAGTTCGCACTCTGGTTGTGTATTCCGGTTTTTAACGGCACTAAAGCGGCATTTTTACAGGCCTCTCATATCATGACTCACTTAGCGAAATACTGTAGAAACATCGTTTGAAGTAGAACTACCACTTCCCATTGAGCATTCTGTGAGGTCGTGGTATCACTTCGGACGAGCAGACCCAATTAGTGCTTCAGTCTGTCTCTCCCACGGGCGAAAATATTAATAGGTAAAAAGCCTCCAACACAACACAGCACAGATTGTGGCGCAAATGTCATATGACGGAGGCCCTCCAGTCTCGTTCTCCACTGTATTAAAAAATCTTTTATCCTGGCACAAAACTGACGTATTATACATATTAACCTACCAAATTAAATAGGTCTTCTACGTAGTACTAGAGTGTATGTGAGGAGTTTCATTGAAAAGATTCATTGTTATATAAATATACGCTGTAATTTATATGCAAGCTCCAATAGGATAATTTGACGCAAATAACTCACGCAGTATGTATTAGAGAATCCGTCTAACTTCAATACTTAAATACTTTAACAACGTGACATCTTATAAATAAACTATTAATATTTTAAATATAGGTACGTAATTTTGTTTTTAATATCTTTTATTAAATTGTATTTTTGTTAAATTAAAAGCAAAGCTGATCTGTTCATATTTATTGTCTTAGTAAGTAATAAGAATTAATTACATTAAGGATTTTAATAGATTTTGATAAGACCTGTTTTTAATAAATATTTTAGACATTAAAAATTACAAGAGAACATAGATCTTTGTGATTAATCTAATATGTATTTTTTTATAGTATTACGGAAACGGTGCCTATATGCTAAGAGAATACCGCGCCACAGTCCGAGCTTTCGTTGTGTTGCCGGCTTTTTACGCCATTTAAACGACATTTTTAAGAGCCTCCGATATCCTCACTCACTCAGCGAAACACAGGTTAATAATTATTTTTTAAAATCAATCAAATCAATCAAAAAATTACTTTTGAATTGTTAATAATTACGTTACTATAAGTAAAAAGACGTTGTTTTTTTAAATTTCAATGCAATGGTCTAATAATGCTTATCTAGTTTTACTAGAAAATATATGACAAAATTGAAATTTTCTATTATAATGACATAAATATATTAAATGTGCTATAATATATTAAATATATTAAATTATTATGAAAACATTAAGTCAAAATTTCCAAATATTTTTTACACAGTTTACTTGAAAACTATCGATTGCGAATGGTTAAATATCTGTTTTTTTATTATAAAGTGGGCTATGGCGCAGGCGGCTCTTTTCTTTGGTAAGAGATCACCACCACCATGGGCAACCGCGCCTTTAGTTGTATTGCCGGCTTTGTACTTCGCTTAAGCGAAAATTCAACTCATTCACTGCAATTTACAGTGTACGAGTGTATCCAAAAAAATACACATCTAGCATCAGCTAGTCATCTAATCATCTTGTCAGATTTTGGGATATCGATATGATATGAATATTGGAATTAATACTAACCGTTCTGAACATAGTAGGGACATCGAAAAAGTCCTTCGGCGCATCGACAACGACCGCGAACGGGGCAGCTATTATATTCCTCAGGGTGCGTAGAGCTGCCAGCGATAAGCTCGCAGCTACAGTGGTGGAGACTACCGTCTGCGCACTGTCTCCTGTGCATTCGTTTAAGAGGTTCCAAACACCGCGCCATGCACCGACGCACGCCACCGCAGCAACACTCGTGTACAACCTCGATAGAACATAGTACGTCAATCTACCCTTATGGGGGCGAATATGCTTACTTAACTGCGACTGGAATACGCACAAGAGAAAATTCAGACCCGTGCCAAACACAAGGGCCGTTACGGCGCTGTTCACCGGTTCCTTGGGCAGGATATAAATGTCCATTAGCGACCAGGTCGCCTTCCAATAAGTAACGACCGCTGGAGCTACCACGGCGCTGCCAAACAGCTCATCAGCGAATTCTAGAAGCGCGCCGTGAGCCCGCGAACCACTCGCTAGTGTATCAGTTAGCCCGGCGGTACTCCCACGCATTTTGATCACGAGTGCACACAACCACGGGTCCCGAACGACTAAGGACTTGAGTACAACCGTATTCGTTTGGGCGGCGTATGTGATATCTTCCATGCGTTACTTTCTTCTGTGATAACAGGACATTAAGCTTAATACCTTATTTAACAATAGGTTTAGTTAATTTGGTTCTAACCGGCTTTTACCGCTTTTACTTTAACATGTCGCACTCAGCTGACAAAGAAACACGTTAAAAGATTAGAGGCGTGATAATGTATATCTTTATCTAAATTTAAATTTAAATGCATAACTTAAAAAACGCTTCAACTGTTTGGTTAATATTTTATTTATATTGTGTCGTAAGCTGAGAACTAAAACTTCCATATAAAAAAACTTAATTTAAAGTAAGCATAAAACTATATAGTAATTTTATTGTTTTTCTGCATTAATAATCTGTGCGCAGCCGAACATATACTATGAATATCAGAGTATAATATAATGAACAAAAGATTATTACAGAATATTATGCAAAATAACTTGTCAAATGAATATAAAATTTATTAATGGTTTTTTCTATTAATTATTGACGTCGTACAAAGTACATTTAAAACAATAAGTAATATTTTATAAATGATGAAACATAACATAATTTATGAATATTCTACATTGATCGATATTGGAAAAGTTTAACCAGGCCTGAGTTTTAACACTCTCTTGCCAATGAGAAAGTGTATTCGTACGATAATGAAGGCAAACGAGGCTCATCTAGGATAAGCAGTCCTCGCCCATGGACACCCACAGCCATTGCTGGGCCGCGGGTGCGTTGCCGGAAAAGCCTTGTTAAAGCTTATGCACATTATTTGGGTCCACTTATCAGAATTGTTATTAGTATTAACATGTATACTATGTTTCATTGCATAAATCCCACTACTTTTCACTAATATTAGCGGTAAATGCAATTTTAGACGATTTTTCCTCTGTGTGATAGCTTTGCTGACACTGATTTAGAGTTTCATACAACTTGTGATTACGGAAACATGTATACTGTGTTTCGTTGAACTAATAAGGGTGTTTTTTAAGGGTAATTAATTAATTGTTAAGGGTAATTTTCACCCGTGAGAGAGCCATGCTGAAGCATATGCTGACGCACAAATTTGGCCGGCTCGACTGCATTCTTACCACGGGCCCACAGTACACTCAGCGTAAAACGGTACTAGTATTGTGTTTCGCAGAGTGAGTGAGAATATCGGAGGGCCTTAAAAGTGCCGCTTAAACGTCGTAAAAAGCCGACAACAAAACCAATACGAGCACTGTGGCGCGGTTGATCATGGGCGGCGATGTTTTCTTACCATTTAGGAGATCCGCTATATCATAGAAATAAAAAAGGATATTTAAATCCCACCACATTTCACTCGTACAAATGGTAAACGCGGTTTTTTCAATTATTTCCCGTGTGAGAGCCGTGGTTCAGCATAAGCTGACACATTAACTGGACCGGCTTGTCTGAATAACACGAGCGCATAGAATACCAGAGTAAAATATATTTGCTGTGTTTCACTGAGTGAATGAGGTTACCAGAGAATTACGATGTTATACAATCGATTCGCGACATACAAAGGAGATAATACAACCAAATGCGAAATGTAACGCGTTTGTCCATGGGCAGCGGTGAACTTTACCATCTGAGGTCACTGGATAGATTTTTAAGAAGTTTGCATTAACCAATGACTTTGTTATTTGATATACTGTTCGACTTATATGAACTTTTAAGTCAGTAAATCTGTTAATTTCTGTTAATCAGTCTCAACGTTAATTTAGATAACAATCTGTATATTTGTATTCAGATAAGTATTCAGATTTTTATTACAATTGCTGTTATATTTTTTATATTTGGCACTTTTAGGATTAAATTTATAGTGTTTTTTTATAATCCTGAGTGATAACTCTTTAAGATCATAAATCTAGAAAATTATCTTTTTAAAAAATAGTTTCAGTACATTGTACGTAGAGTAAATAAATATTAAATGCGAAGTGGTTCAGAAATACTACTATATATAAACTACTAAGTATCTACTACATACATCTATTTCTTCTAATAATCGCGAAAGTAATAATAAAATAGTTACTTTATAGATTGGTTAAATTAAAAAAGGAATTCAAAGATCCATGTAATAAATTTCTTTTTAAACAAGATTAAAGTTATTTTTTATAAATTAAATGAATTTACTATTAATATTAAAACACTATTTTTTTAATAAAACAAAAATACCTAATTCGTCAATAAAGATTCATATTGCGTAGACCTATAAGCGATAAAACTTCAGGGTGCGTGATTTTGGCAACAATCATGTACAATTTTTGAACTATTCTTTCATTATCTTGAAATTTGCCATTAAAAAAAAATGGGCCATTAATGTTCACTAAAATTCACGAACAAAGACCAAATCGTGACCATCTCATAGGTTTTTTTCAAAATGTTAATGTGAACATAACATAAAGTTAAATTTATCGGACCTAATATTCCAAGTTACGTAATATTCTAAAATATCTTATCACTCTCGACTTTTGGACTATAAGAAAATGTTATAAAATAATATAAATTCATCATTCGTAATCAGAAAAAAAATGTTTCTGATAGCTGAAATATTATATCATTGATTTTTATTTCTCCAAAATACAGCGATCCTTAACCTTTATCACCCACAGACCGCAAGGAATTCAAGGACAGTTTTCACGGAGCTCTTTAAAAATATTTATTTATTATAAGCATTTATGTGTTGTCCAAAGATAACACCGCGGCCCCCATACACTCGCATATCCCGGGGGTTCCACGGTCCACAGATTGGGAAACATTACTATGGTATTATAATTTATAAATTACCTTATTAAATCTTGTAGTAAATAAATATGTCGGCTGTTTCCCATCGGTGACTACAAAGAAGGGACTTGCTAGAATGTTTCGCAAGGAGCGTAAAATGGAGATCAGAACCAAGCATATTATCAAAAATATAGCAATCAGCACAGGCCTGGAAAGAGATGTTATTATTATTTCATATCCTATAGCGGGCAACGCAGCAGTCAGTTATCTATGGAGTTATCTATGGAGAAAAGAACTTAAATATCTTTCGGCCTTATATCTCATTCAACAACTACGCTAAATGACTTGCAGGAAAGACGTTGAACGTTACATTCAACAACTTGACCAGTTGTACTTTAGTCTTTCAACTACATACGTCACTCAATGAAAGCGCCAGTCATTCTATCAAATAGCGGTTTCAACCATATGACTGCAACAATTGTATTACCTGTGAGGATCGTCCTCATTCGGTAAAATCGTGGCAACCGTGATATCCATAAGGCCCCATCCGCCATGCCAGTGCATGATGTTAGACAGTATAAATATGTATGTATAAAATCGAGAGAGCACCCGCTCTCGTAACCAACGTCCAGCTTTTCCCTCACCCCACGCCCCTATCGATCGAGATAATAGGCGGGTCCTGAAATAAATACATATTTATGAAATATTTAATTAATATTTTTAAAAAAAGCATGCAAAAATCAGTTTTATATTATTTGATGTAAAACAGTTCCAGGATGAAATAGGATATTTATATAATTGGAATTTTTTAATTTTAAAGCGAACAACGGGGCAGGTTGGTCTTCTATATGATAAGAGAATACCGGCGCTTATCACTAACCACGACACAGTCCGCGCATTGGTTGTGGTGGCGGCTTTTTACGGCCTCACTCATTCTGCGAAACAGTACATGTGCCGGTTCTCGCTGAATATTCTGTGAGCACATTGTATCGCTTCGGACGAGCCGGCCCTATTAGTGCGTCAGCATATGCATCAGCTTGGTTCTCCCATGGGCGGTTCTAATAATTACATAACAGCTGACGCAGCAAATTGATGAAAATATATATTATGTCGTGAACTTGCTTAAAGGCATCAAGTTTTACAATCTAGACCAAAATAATATATCTCTCATCGTTAAGGCAGCATTCGTAAGAAAGATTGTTTTAATTTGGTTTACTTTTTAAACCCGACTACTACGAAGAAGCCTATTGCTTTCTCAGGTTATAGTTAATACTTTTTGCAAGTAATGTTGCTTTCTATTGGTAAATAAAAAAAACCTACCTACAGTGTAACGAAGTTTACTTCTTCATAATATAAATAAGAAGATATCTTAATTGACTTAAAAGGAGGTTATCAATTTTATTCGTAGTTTTTATCTTTATCCTTGGTCTATGGACCGATTTTAGTGAATGAGGTATCAAAAGAAAGGTTAAATTACGGAGCGGTGACATTTTCTGCCTATCATATTGGTATAGATTGAATGTAGATTTTTGATGGTTGCCTTAATATGTGTTCTGTGGCTCGTCTATAATAAAAAAAATTAAATAAAAATATCATACTTTGCAACTGAAAAACAACAATGTATTAAAATTCCGAGTATGAAGTTTTGGGCGTGTGGAAATAGCTTGGCGTGCAGTTCCATTATGCCCCAAGAACTTCGCCATACTCCAACAACTAAGGGTGCCACCACTAAACTCGCAAATACTGCATCACCTGTAATGATATAACCTAAATAAGAATTTGTGCATTTTAGAAGACACATGAACACTCTTTTTTAAACTGTCAATAACACTCACTAAAATATATATATCTCACTATAAGCTCTATGCTAATGAAATGTATATTCTGTGGTACAAAAATCAATTATTTACTTGCAGAAATTAAAAGAAATAATCGTATATATAAAATATAATTACCGCTTTTTTTTAGTTATATTAGTTGGATTAATATCTTTATTTTAAATGAGAAATATAAGTTTTGGCGCCATAAAATTAGCCAGCCTTTATATTTTTTAATATCCGCAAAAACACTGCATTTTCAAATATTTAGGTATAAAATTGGTAGAGATTTGTATATGAAATTGAATTATTTGTAGGCAAAATAGTTTATAAGTAATTTTGACTTCATTCTAAATGGCTCCTACCCGGAGACAGAAAACCCTTATAAAGATATAAGCTATTTAGGAATGCACCTTACAAAGTATCTTTCCATAACTCTGGCTAACGTATGTCTAATCTATTTATGGTGACATAAGACGTGTGACAATAATAACACATTGTTTTAAGACGTATACGTTCTATAGTTCCTGTCTAATACCAGGATAAATGAAAGGATTATCGAGATTTGTTTGTTTGACGTTGCAAATACTTAATTATATTTGCTGTTAAGACTGGTATTTTGACGCAACAGTATCAAGCTATCTACATTTCCTGTAAAGAATTAATATTAATGTTTACACTGAGTTTTAGCGTTGCATCTAAGTTTTCCATTTGTTTATTACTGAAGTTTTATTTACTCCTTCTTAGGAGTACTTAATGATAACTTATATTTTATTTCCTACGAATTAATTTATATATAGCCACACATAAATAGAGCACGCGGGTGACCTCTATGGTTTTAGATTACAGCTACCTATGGTCACTTGCGCCACAATGTGCGCTTTAGTTGTGTTGCGGGCTTTTTAATCGGTATTATTTCAAGGAACGATATCTTCACTCACTTAGCAGAACATTATGAATACTGTTTCACGCTCTTATTGTGATCACTTGGTATCACATCATAAAAACCGGCCAAATTAGTACATGAGCATTTATCCACAGGTAAAAAGTTGCACTCTGTCCATATTTTATTAGATGTGTTTCACGGGTGTGACAAAGCCCAAATCATACATCATTTTTGAAAACTTCTACAGAAATAAGTTAATAAATCGTGTATATATAAAATCGTTTAAATGGATCAGTCTGTATTTGAATTTACTTTCAAACCGATCTCTGCCGGCTCGTGTAATGCTGGAATTGGGTTTAATGGCGAATATTCAGTGTGCGGAAAAACATTCTTAAGGATTTTGACACACATCGAATGTATTGTGTACTTAAACGTGTATAATTTTCTTAAATAAAAGAGAAAGATATATTTTTCGGCAAGCCCGCGAGAACTCGGCAAATTCGCCTCCCAGCCCGCATTAAGCTGTAAAGGGCACTCTGGCTAAAACTGAGTTAGCCCTTCATTTAAAAATCATAAAAAACAGATATATTTACCTGCTCCATATCCCATCTCTTGACAATCGCATTCCGTTTCGCCATCTTCTTCGACTTGTTCTGTTTTCTCGTCTTTTTCATTCGCTACAGGTTTCTCGATTTTGATTAGCGGTTCGTTTGGTATAAGATTGTCTGCGCCATTCGGCGGCATCTGCAACAGAAATGTATCGAATTTGAATTGACATATATTTGAGAAATAAAAATATTATTTCACATATTATGACAATATAACGACTTAATAATCTCTTAAAATTTAGGCGTGAGAAATCAAACTCAGGCGGACTAATACTGTATTTACAACATTTTGTATTTAATATCAGGGAATCGGGGCTATTATGGTCCAAATACTAAGTAATATCGTTAAATAAATCTGTGAAATAAATACAATTAAATGTAAAGAAGAAGCAATAAAATTATGATTGTAATATTAATGTTTAATTTTGCCAATGTTGATTTAAGTATATTAAAGTTTATGATTGTCGGCTTTGCTTTTCGATTTATGGCAGACGTAAAAGTTTATCTTTTAATTTAAAAACACGAAAGGCATTACAGCATTGGCAAAAGATCGTAGCAAAATTAGGATTTTTTTAAAAATTATCTAAATTAATCATAAATATTTAATTAACATAAATTAAAGTTATCAGAAATGTCACGAATTAATTTTATATTCGTATTTTTGAACATATTAATGAATACAATCATATGCCAATAAATGTAAATACTGATTGTAATCTCAACTCTTCACTGGCTACATCCCAGATTAAGATAAGGGCTTAAAGTGTCACCGCATAAATTAAATTATAATTTATAATTTTACGGACCGGGATTCTAATACCTCTCACTTCATGGTAGACAAAAAAAACTATTTAGATACGAGGTTTTTCGATGTCGGCTTTTATTGACGGTCTCCAAGTTGTATTGACTTGGAAATACATCTGCAGACAGCTGATCCCACAAAATGTCATTTTAATGTCGTTTTTCGTCTTTTAATATATCGTTTTCAATAAATCTCAAACATAAGATCTACACCACCAATCATCACAGAACAATATTCCTATATGTATTGTTCCTCTTGTTATTCTGTTGGTTAATTTATTTATGAATAAACGAATTATTAACGGTACGTTATTCAACAGAAAAAGCCGGCCATTTGTATTAAAAGACAATACCGGATACATAGTCATGTTAGAGATGTGACAATGAAGTAACATAATACGTTTTGGTTATAAATTAAAATACAAATAATTTGAGAGGTACCGTGTGCAAAAAATGTTGCCAGTCAAATTATGATTGAATGTTACTGTAAATAAGATTTAGATAAATATTTAAGACAATTTGAATGTTATATAGACTACATTTATATTTTTTTCACAACGTTTTTAACTTATCGGTTGCCTGCAATTGTAAAATTGGCTAAACAATTTTAACAGGCGCAAATATTTTAAGATTTTTAAGTTAACCTAATAAAAATATGTTATGGTTTTCTTCCCAGTCTTTTCAATAACGAAATATAGATTTTCATCTTGATAAATTGATATAACATATATCATTTATATATTTTTATAATTACTTACTGTGATCGATTTATTTGCATAATGTTGCAATGACTTATCTTAATATATATAAATCTCGTGTCACACTGTTTGTCCACAATGGACTCTTACACCGCTTAACAGATTTCGTTCAAATTTGTATGCAATATGCACTTTGGTTCAAATTGAGAGATAGGATAGCTTAGATCTTTAATTATCGTCGCAATTTTATTTTATTGCAAATTATTTGCCTATAATCAATTGACAGTCACAATTATCTGTTAACTCCAAAAGATTCTAACAGATGTCGACTTACTTTTCGACTGGATTGAGTACGTAATCAATAGATGGCACCACTACCATGGTAAACCGACAACCGTGTCATGTAAGTTATAATACAATAGCATGATTATCACGTTTATTGAGGCTAAAGTATAAATTAAATTAATTTTGTAGTAAACGAAATAGCGTGAAATTTAATTATTTCTAC
>DWCF01007222.1:0-11021 GCA_018230265.1 Delias oraia | reverse complement strand
CAAAATTTGCCGGGATTTTCTAATGATTCAATTTCATCTGGCTTCCTTGATCTCACTAGTGGGTATGTATTTGCTCTATTTTAAAATTGTTGGTTATTGTAGAAAAACTCTGTCGTTTCTTACAACGCATTCAGGATCAAATGTTCAATTCAAAATCCCCATGTTCCGTTGTAAATCTAATCTATCTTTGTAATCTTTACTGCTTTCGAGGTTTCCTGTTACCATATCTACATCACCCATATAGTCCTTAATCATCCATAGTTAATCTTTTTATATCTTACTAGTTGATCCGATTATCACATTTTTACCATATAAATTATGAAAGTATAGGCTTTTCGGACATTTTATAGGCATAATTTTTTTTTCATAGTATATCAGACAACGAAAGAGGTGGGTCTCCATTATGATAAAAGAGCACTGCCGCCTGTAGAGCTGTAGAGAACCGCGCCACAGACTGCGCAATGTGTTGCTGACTTTTTACGCCAATTAAACGTCATCTTTAAGGGCCTCAATTCACTCTGCGAAACACAATACACGTATCGTTTCACGCTGAGTATTTTGTGAGTCCGTGATATCACTTCGGATGAACCGACTCAATTAGAGCGTCAGCATGGCTCTCCCACGGGTGCATATCCGACTACTTCATCATTTCAGCCAGAAGACGTCCACTCCTGGACATAGGACTCCCCCTTGGACCTCTAAGCGTAACTTATTACTCACAAATAACGTATATTTCTATTGTTAAAAGAATCTTTAAGATCGGTTCAGTAGATCTAGACATTACCCTCTCTACAATGTCACAAAAACGTAGATGTATAGTGTGTATAGAAGTGTATAGTTTTTGAACATCGCTGTGTATTTTTTTATAAATTTTTGGTAAATAGCAAGGTCTGAATTCAACATTAAATAGTGATTTTAAGATAGTTTTAAATGTAATCTAAAATATGTCTCTGATAGTAAATCTGGTGTGAGCCAATTTTTATCCTTTTGTACTCGTGATCATATCTAGACTTAATTAAACTGTGACGTCCCTAAATACCAACCCTGGGATGTTTTAATGACTGCGTCTTATTTCTGAGTGAGAAGAATTAAAAAAATTTATACTTTATCTAAAATTTATTTTTATGTATTATTTTTATTCGGATATAGCGGACCACAGAGCGGTTGGGTCTCCTATATGTTAACAGAACACCGCCGCCCATGAACAACCGGGCCACAGTCCTCACATTGGTTGTATTGCCGGCTTTTTACGCCAATTAAGCGGCCCTTTGAAGGGTTTCCGATATCCATACTCACTCAAAAAAACAGTACAATAACCGATTCACGCTGAGTGTTCTGTTTATAAACAAAAAAAAGTCGTGTTACACTATTTTTAACTGAAGAAAAAAGAAAAAGAATCACACCTAGAACTTAGTTATAAATGTCTTATATACTTTACTTATTTTACGCTTAGACAGTTATATATATATGTCCCAAAACTAAAGGATATTCTGGTAGCGGGAGAGAAGCCAAGTTACACCAAAAATCTATCAGAATAAACATATCAGAAATAATAAGAAAAACTTCTATGTCGCTTAATAGATAATAGATATTTTTCCAAAAAGTTAAAAATCGATACAATTGATTGCATTTTTTTTAGAGTTATCGATATAGAAATATTTTATTATTGTTTCCAGATCCGATACAACTTGGCTTCTCTCCCATTGCCACATTTTCCTTTAGTTCAAGAACATCCTGCATTAAACATTGTCAATTAAATCAGTCTCTATTAACAGACTAGTGATCGGAACTTCGTATCACTGTTGTTGTTAAATCGTGTCAATACACAAGCTAAATGCTACGAGTAAATAGCTAAACTTAAGAAATATGTATGAAGCATAAACTAACATGAAATCGGCAATGCCATTTCAACAGTATTGAACGGAGTAAGTTTTCCTAATATAAACAATGTATTGATAAATTAATCAAATCAAAATGAACAGTTGAGAGCCTCCTAGCACATCCAACTATCCTCGTTTTACAAGTGTACCATCAAGCGAGAGGTAGGTATCGGGTTTGAATCCCAATCCGGACAATTAAAAATTTATTCGCTCTTTGAAAGGGCTTGACAGTGGCCTTGCGAGTGTCTGTACACTGTCGCGCGAAACTGTGGCGTGGTTGTTCATGGGCGGCGGTGTTCTCTCACCATATAGAAGACACCACTTGCTCCGTTGTCTGCTTTACCAAAAAAAACCTGTCGTTCTAAATAACTAAAATTCCGGGTCGCGCAGCTAGATTCAAATAAATTTATGAAAAAAAAATACATTGACCCAGTAACTAATAAAGTTTTTAAAATATAATTTTCTTTTAATTGGAAATACGGCATCTCAATTGAAATAAATGTCGAGAAATAATTATTGAATCGGTGGCAACTGGTAAAATAAATTAGAATTTATTTATTTTCTCTCATTATATTTTACAGAGTTGAAAACAAAGGTTTTATTTTTATTACGAGGTACCATCTTATAATATCATTACACAGTGTAATGGTATAAAACTTTATATAAAAGACTATGAGACTCGGAAGACTTCGTTCTGCCCGCTACACTACCTACCTAGTCTGACTTATGTGTTTCTATTAAATATTGTCATGTTTGCACAATACAATTTTAAACTGTAATCTATGTCTTATTCTGATTATACAAAGTTTGACTAAAATACGTTTTGTATTTTCACGTGAAGGAATAAAAAACATCCATCGGAACAAACTTTCGTATTTATTAAGCACAAATAAGTAATAATGATAATAATAATAAGCTTATATCCAGCAGTGGAGATCTTACGTCTGAAATGATGATGCTGATGAAGTAAAAAGGAGGAATAATTCCACTGTATTATCGTCACTATAATTTGAATTTTATACACTTGGGTATCCGTAACACGTGGTTGGCTATGCATTTCACGCTATTTCGTTTACTACAAAATAAATTTAATTTATACTTTAACCTCAATAACACGTGGTAATCATGCTATTGAATCGTAACTTTTATGACACGGTTGTCGGCCTACCAAGGCAGCGCCATCTATTGATTACTTACTCAATCTAGTCGAAAAGTATCGACATCTGTTAGAATCTTTTGGAGTTAACGGATGTGACTGTCAATTAATTATAGACAAATAATTTGCAATAAAATAAAATTGCGACTATAATTAAGGATCTAAGCTATCCTATCTCTCAAGTTGGACCAAACTGCATATTGCGTGCCAATTTGAACTAAATCTGTTAGGGGTTTAGGAGTCCACCGCGGACAAAGATCGTGACAGGAGATTAATATATATTAAGAAGATAATAAGCATTATGAGAAATTTTCTTACGTTATTTAGAAGAAAATCCTTTTCACAATGTTAACTCTTAGATATTAACTAGATTGTCTGTATATATAGTGTCTATTTGAAAATGCCGCCTCTTATATTCCATTCTCTGACTTTATCTTTCTAAAACAAGTACTAAAAGCAATTTCTTTTATGCAGGTCAGCCACAGCGGAGGGTACTCAGGATTCCCAAGTTTATATCGCGATGTAAGTAATCATTCCTTTTAAGTTGCATTTTAGATATAATTCTATAATAAGTTATAGAAATAATAATTAAATAACAATCTGTCTAGTTTTTTTACATTTCCTAATTTTCTTGCAGTTGGCAAGGGCCTTCCCAACCATTTCCATTTTTCTCTGTTTTGACCCATCCTGTTCCACATCACTCCTACCACCTACCTAATTCATTAATCTTTCATTCCACCTTTTCTGTGGCCTTCCTCTTTTCCTTTTTCCTTGCCTGTGGTACCTACGTATCATTCTTTTGCTCAATGCTCAATGTCAAAAAGTCTGACAGATTGCGAAACTGCCTCAGACATCAGGCTAAAAACAAAAACTAAACATGTAGCGGTGAAAGATAATTTTATTACAATCGTATAAATGCATAGATCTTTAAATGTAAATTTGTAGTAATATAGAATAATCTTATCAAGTTTGTATTTGGTTTTTTTTTTCGTCAATAAAATGACAAATATGAGAATACATTATATAATGATATTTTCATAAATAATGACTGATAATCGAGTAGAAATATAAACAAAATTAATGTGAGATAAAAATTATAACCACGAACCAACATTTTAACCAAGGACAAACATATAGAGAGAACAAATGATTTTGATATACTTAATTGTACTATAAATATTTAAAAGCGCTTTTTAAACTTAATTTATACCTTCTTTGGAAGAGCTCGATCGCACCCAAGTGAGTGTCATAACATGCTTCAGCATATCAACAATTATTATACATTTGCTGATGCACTATTTGAGCCATCTCGGTCGAAGTGATACAAAATGTTCACGAAATAGTACTTGAAACTGGTTCGCTGAGTTAAGATATTGGAGAATCGTGAAATTATACCGCTCAAGCGCCATGAAAGCCGGAAATCGCGAAATACATCCAAATCGCGGATTCTGGCGCAATTATGGATGAGCGGCAGTGATCTTTTATCATAAAGGAAACTCGCATGCTTTGTTAGAACCTCAGATATCCTCACTTACTCAGCGAAACACAGTAGAAGCATCGTTTCAAGTATAACTACCATTTCACGCCGAGTATTCTGTGAGCTTGTTGTATCACTTCGGACGAGCCCCGTCTCTCCCACGAGTGCGACAGTATAAAAACACTCGCCCGGACGCTGCCAAGCCCTGCCAGAGACCTAATACACTATAAATTAAATTATATTTGTCCGAAACTCGTGCGACCCCGATTTCTATAAATACATAATAGAATTAGTAAACCACTTAGGAACGAGGATCTCAAATTGCTTAAAAAAACTTTAAACTTCACTTATAATAATTCAGGTAATAAAAAAAAGATGTACAAACGATAGAACATATTTTTTAATGACATAAAATTTCTTTTAAATAAATTTAAAAATAATGTGAGAAAATATAGGAACGTACATATTGACGTATTTATCTACGCTATTTCTTAAGTAGCCACGACAGCTGACGTTAAAAGGTCGTTGCCTGTGACGTCATAGATATACGTCATATAGTCATACCTCTTGTTTTATGAATGACATCCCCTATGAAAAGAAAATAAACTTCTAGAAATCAAGTGAAAAGTGACTGAAATAGGTAGGGGATCGCTTATCTTTAGTTATATCTGCTTAAGACAATTTAAAAAAGATAAAAATCTTCACAAATGTAAAATAAAATAATAAAAGTGCTATAAAAAGTTGGCAATACAACCAATGCCCGGATTGTGACGCGATTGTTCATTGGTAGTAGTCTTCTCTTACTATATAGAAGACCGATCTGCTCTGTTGTCCGCTATACTATAGAAACAGTAAAATCATCATCATCTTCATTACAGGCGTAGGACGTCCACTAGTGGATATAGGCCTCCCTTTCGGACCTCCATGCATACCTGTCGAAGGTGACCTGCATCCAGCGGCTTCCGCGACCTGTATAAGGTCATCTGTCCGCCTTGTGGGTAGGAAGTCCATCCACAAGGTGGACAAAAGTAAATAATATGTATAAAATATAAGTAATAAAAGTACAACAACCGATTCACGCTGAGTATTCTGTAAAGCCAAGGTAACACTTCCGACGAGCTATCCCACGGGTATGACAGTATTAGGACACTCGCCCGGTCACAGTTGTAGAGTAACTATTTCTATATTGATTTTATTAAGGTAGTAATTATTATTGCTACCCATTCCCATGCCCGACTCATTTACAAGCCCTTCCAAAGATCGAATAAATTATAACCATCCGGACCTGGATTGGAGACCGATACCTCTCGGTTCATGCTAGATTTATTAAACCACTTAGGCTCGAGGCTCTCCAATGAAACTTTTGAAAAACACAAAGACATGTAAAATAATATTGTATAAATTAGCCGAAAACTAATAAAAATGTCGCGTTAGTTGGAAAAATAATCCTATTTTCGATCCATTTTGGAGTGTGCTACAATACCGAATATAATGTATGGTAGAAATGTATCTCTATATATGTTATATACAGCCAGCGACAGCATTTATTTATATTATGAATGTGAGTTTTTACCGATAAAAAGTGAAAATACAAATATATTTGGTGATTTGCTTCGGTATATAGGTAGCAGACATCCTGAACTCACACCCAGGCTATAATTTATAAATGATATTGTGTGGCTGAAAGATAATAATAAGTATCACATAAGTAGGATTCAATAGCGTATTAAACAGAACGACGTCTGCTGGGTCTCATCATCATCCACTGTAAGACGTCCACTGCTGGACATAGGCCTTCGAATCTCCGAGGGGTTTTTTGCCATAATTACCACGCTTGGCAGGTGGGTTGGTGAACGCAATTAGATTTTATAGAACGCGGAGATCGCTGCTGTACGCCCACCGATCTGTCCCTTCGTCGCCTCTTACGATACCCACGTGATAATATGGGAAGCGCAATTTCAATATGGCGCTTCACGGGTCTGCTGGTCCTACTAGTAATTAATTCATAATTTCATAGAATAGAGTACATTTTTATATAGTTTGTATTGAATAAAAATAAGTGTCTTCTTTGTACAACTAAACCTCCTAAACTGTGAGGAAACTAAGGCATATTTTTTCTGTTTTTGCAACATTTTAATATACATATATCAAAGAAAATATTGCGTCCAGCTAAACAGTGTTGAAATGTTTTTTTTTATTCTATAGCCGACAACGGAGCAGGTGGGTCTCCTATATGGTAAGAGAACAACGCCGCCCATGAACAGTCATGCCACAGTCCGCGCATTGGTTGTGTTGCCGGCTTTTTACACCGCTTAAGCTGCCCTTTTTTAGAGCCTCGGACATCCTCACTCACTTTACCGATTCACGCTGAGTATTCTGTGAGCCCGTGGTATCACTTCGGACGATTTGGCTCAATTAGTGCGTGAGCAATAAACTTCAGCATGCCTCTCCCTTGGGTGAGAGACTACAACAAAACTTCCTAAAATGTGAAGAAACTAAGGCATAACTTTTTGCAATATTTTGATGTACGGATATCAAAGAAAACATTGCGTGCAGCTAAACAGTATTGACCTGTTTAAGATAGTCGTATAGATCGAGTATTATAGGACCTCTATCCAATTTAGGCTTACGGTCTCCAAAAATAAAGGAATAAAAACGTGAACCTTGAGAACGATACTTGATAGGAGGTCTAAGGAGGCTTGTATCGCACCCAATTCACTGTGCAAGCGCGATTTAGAGTCAGAGCGCGACATATTCTAATCATCTCATAAACCGGTCACGCTGAGTATTCTGTCAGGCCGTCGTATCACTTCGGACGAGTCGGCCTATTTAGTGCGTCAGCGTATTTTTCAACACGGCCATGCCACGGGTGCGACAGTGTTAAGACACTCGCCCGACCTCTATTTTGATAGAGGTCCGAATAAATTATAATTTAAACGACAAATTAAAATTTTTATTCGCTTTTAATACCTCTCGTCTCGTGGTAGACTTATATTACAGCTGTCATATAAATACGTGTGATAAGCTTCTCTGGAATAATGCTGTGGAAATTAATCTCACATCAATTGTTTCATATTCCGAGCTTAAAGCCGAAAAATTGAAACAAAAGCTCCAAACGTACGCTTCGCGGAATGCGTATCACTTATTTACAACCGGTGCAAAATCGTATCGTATTAATAACTTCACATGAAATAGACTCGCTGTGGAATTTAAAGCTTCAAATATTAAAATAAAATTCTTCACAATAAATTCTCCATACAGTATTTTACAATAATATGTATGTTTTACAACAATACCGACTTTTTCCTATATTTTCAATGGCTTATTTTAATGTAGTGATTTGTTTTGGTGGTTCAAAAATTTTCTTTTATTACATTTCTATGTGTAGGGGCGGGACTTGTGGGGGGCGCTGAAAACCAGTGCCTAATATCCTTTTTTTAAAATATCTTTATAGTTTTTGTGTATCTTAATTTTTAATTTGTTTATGTTGTATTGGATAGTTTTACATATATATATGGTGAGGTTTTTCATGAAATGGAGACTCACTAACAGGAAGCTCGCCTAGAATAAGCGGTCCTTGGCCCGTGGATACCCTCAGCTGCCATTAACCATTTGCCTCGAGCCCATTAGCTGGGCCGCGAAAAGATGCCGACCTTTCATGCATATATTCCTTTTTTATAGTATAGCGGACAACGGAGCATATGGTTCTCCTATATGGTAAGGTTGTGTTTCCGACTGTTTACTCTGCTTAAGCAGCGTTTTTAAGGGCCTTCGATATCTCACTCACTCAATTACAGTAGAAGTACCGTTTTATTTACTACAGGAACAGTAACAGGCTACTAGGAACAGGCTTGATGCTCAGAGATCGCAGTCCATTTCATTGTTATCACCCCGATGTTTTTCGATCCACAACTGAGAGTTTTTTAAGACATTTTGTACCGCGCATCAGCACTCTGTAGAATCAGCACCCAACGCACCCGCGTCTCTGCAAGTGCCCATGGGCGGAGTACCGCTCTCTCTGAGTGAGTCTCCTATTCGTTTGCCATCTTTTCTATATAAAAAATATAAAAAAAACAAACGCAAATATCCTTTCTTTGTGTTACCTGCTTTTTATACCTTAGTGGTTTTACTTAACTGTCCACCAGTAACCTCAATCAATCAGCGAAACAGTACAAGAACAATTTCACACTTATATTCCGTGAGCTCGTGGTATCCTTCTAGCCTAATTAATACGTCAGCATAGACTACAGCATATTTCTCCCCGGCGGTGATAATATTAAGTCCCGCGCCAGGCAACTGTCAAGCCCTTTCAGAGACTGAATAAATTTACAAATTTAATTCAATTCAGTCGGGGATCGAATCCTGTACCCATGTCGTCACGTTGGCTAATAAGGTTCTTCGAGAGGCTTCGTTTTCAAGGCTTTTAAACTATTTTATACCATAATAACCTCTCAGTTTCATTTTATATAGTTCCATAACACTGCATTTTATATCAATTTGTATGATTAGATAGAAAATTGTTTAGGCTTATAATATAATTAAATGACTGACTCATTAAAAAAACGCCAGATACATCATTAATTGTTCATCATTCATTTCGTTTTCAATACGATTTTACTTAAAGTTTTTTTTAAACAACGGACAATGGCGCAAATGGCATAAATTTGATTCAATATCTGCATTAGTTCCTACCCAACGCTTCGTGTAATACCAATAGGAATTATATATATGCTGAGTTCAATTTCCGTTATAACTCATTCGTAATATCTAGCATTCCGAATGTCTCTGCCTTGAGTGGGTGTCATGTGTGTATATTATTATTTTTTTATTTGGTAGCGGACAACGGAGCAGGTGGGTCTCCTATAAGGTAAAAGATCACCGCAGCCCATGTACAACCGCGCCACAGTCCGCGCGTTGGTTGTGTTCCCGACTTTTTCTGCCACTTAAGCGGCATTTTTAAGGGCCTCCGATATCCTCACTCACTCTGCGAAACAGTACAAGTACCGTTTCACGCTGAGTATTTTTTGAGGTCGTGGTATCACTACGGACGAGTCGGCCCAAATAGTGCGTCAGCATTTGCTTCAGCGTGGCTCTCCCACGGGTGAAATTATTCTTAAAAACTTTAAACCAAGCTGAAGTATATTAAATACAAATATAACAATAAAAGATTATTACTATTCTTAGCAACGAAAAAAAAAATATTAATTTTTGTCAAATAATCTATCCATAAACCACATTTATACGAATACCAAAAATTTCGATATTATAAAATAGTTTAAATTAGAATATATGTAGAGTTTAATATGTTATATCTTTTCTATATCTTTTGAAAGAGCTTAATAGTGGCCGGGGCGAGTATTTTGTTCAGTAGTAAAATACTCGCATGGCTATCTAAGACAGTTCTTATCAGGGGAGAGCCATGTAGACGCACAAATTAGGCCCACTTGTCCGGAGGTATATCGCACAGAGAATACTGGTGATTTTATGACAGAAATCGTTGTGTGATGATACCGGAGACCCACTCATTTTTTTATGGTATAGGGGGTGACGGAATAGGTGTGTCTTCTCTGTGGTATCACAGCGCCGTCCGTGGACAACCGCGCCGAAGTCCGCGCTTTGGTTGTGTTGCCGGCTTTTTAGGATACTTTCAAGTAATTTCAAGAACTTACGTTCGTCACTCAGCGAAACACAACTGTACAACAGTACTTTTATTTTTCATGTAATTTTCCAATCTCTATATATATTCTTACGGCGTACAATAAAGTGTCTTTCTATGTTTCTATTTATATATCTCTTACCATAAAAGAGATACGCTTGCTCCATTGTCCGCAATAAGAAAGTATGATCTTTCGTAACATATACTATATTACAGTGAGGATGACACAAGGCAACGAGAAAAGGGCAGTCGCTTGCGTGCTTCTGGCAATCGTGGCGGTGGTCGCTGCGGCTTCCTACGATAGAGAAAGGCTCGAGATTGCTAAGCAGATCCTTGAGGAAGTGCCGCTAACAGATGGGTAAGATTTCTTTTAAAAAAACAAAGTATTTCTTTTATTATAGTTGTGTTGCGAAGCGCTAGAAACCGGCGCTCAGCAAACTGTAAATATGTATAGAACGCTACTTTAACTTACAACTCACCTTTATTAATGTTGAATATCTTATTTTTGTTATTGTTTTGTTTATATTGCATTGATAACTTTTTAATAAATGTAAAGAAATTTATGATTTCTTTAATTTAGTAGGTACCCATGTCCTAACTAGTGGATTGCGTCTGCGTTGGCATAGATTGAGCGCGCGTACTGTTTGTTCGCGTCAAACATTCTGGCCACATTCATTCATCATCATCATCATCAGCCTATCAAGTCCACTGCAGGTCATAGGCATTCATCCATAATTGGTATCATCTCTGGACTGTAAATAAATACTAATAATATTTTCTGATTTTATCTCGTAGCGAGACTCCGAGCATTGCCCTCTCCATAGTTCGCTGAGTGACTCTGAGCTTCTCCAT
>DWCF01007221.1:0-11023 GCA_018230265.1 Delias oraia | reverse complement strand
ATGTTTATTGTTTTTTGAAATGTTTTCGATTTGAAGGTTAAAGAGATAAATTTAATTATTTATGCAATTATAACAAGTATGATAAAAATCCAGAAAGTTTATAATTAAATCCATCGTACATATACAATAAAACACAATACGAATCATAAATTTGCTTAATTTTAATCACTGAGAATCAAGATCAATAACAGATATTTTCTAGTACAATGTTTTATGTCAGCGATTGCGTCAGTAATAGCGCGACTAACAAATAATGTTGTTTATATTTTAATAAACAGAAAATTTCACATAATACTATGTTTGTGACTGTCCAGAGAGAAGTCGAGTCCTTTTGGCAGTCTCGCGTGATGCTGTGTGTACCAAAGAGGTTCTTAAAGTGATTCCAAAGATATCCTCATGGTATCTGTTTTCTTCCTGTGAATTAATAAGATAATTAAACTTAATATGTGTTTAGTTTACTTTGCAGACCTCTTGGAAAGTACCTACTTTTATCTTTATTAAAAAGAGTTGATCGCAGAAAGGTCAAAATTCGTATTTTTAAATATGTAATATTAGATTCACTTAAATAAATTACACAACAAAAAATTTAAGAACATTTAGAGGTTTTTAAAAACAGATTGACTGGTTCTCAGATCTATCTGATAAGCATACAATGTTTCATAAAAATTTGCAAAGTCGTTTCGATGAGATCTTTCTATATATTTTTGCGTTTATCGAAATCGGTTGAGCCGTTTTGAGTAGACTAACGAAAACATTAACAGAGTCTCGGCTGATATTTCAAATTAACTACGGTGTGTTTTTTTTCAATTCATGGCACAATGATAGAATAATAATAGTTTTGAGTTGGAGAAATTTACCATCATTAATAAAATAAAGTCATCAACTTCAGTGTCCGATAATTTGCTATGTTTCCTCAAGATTTCTTTCAATTTCTGCTGCACTTCTTCAGCCATCTTACAATCGCCGCATACAAAGAAGTGACCTCCTTTTTCTAACAACAAGTTTGTTAACTCAGCACCTTCATCTTCTAGGAGTGCTTGTACGTGTTTCTGAAAAAAAAAGACATTGAGAGCAAATGCGTGGACTGTAACGCGGTTGTCCATGGGCGACGATGTTCTTTTATCATATTGGAGACCCACCTGCTCCGTTGTCCGCTGTACTATAAAAAATATATTATTTTTATCACAAGTTTTTTTATAATAACATTTTCTGGCTTTCAAAGAGCGGCGAAAGATTGCCAATTTACTTAAAACATTATTCTACCTTATTTATATTACATTCTTCCCTTGAAAAGGCCACCAGGACTTTCGTTACAACACCATCTTTGACAGCTTGTTGCTTTTCGTCCTCATATAAATCCATTCCCTTGTATCGGCAGCCGAAGAACAACCAAATAGGGCCATATTCCTTACTACTATTTTGTATGAGATGCCTACGATGATGCCAGAACCCTCTGAAAGGCGCTATGCCAGAACCAGGACCTACTAATACGAGGGGAACCGATGTATCAGATGGCATGTGGAAGTTTGGAGCCCTGAAATAAATATGTTCTTATAGATCTAAATATATATGCGTCCATACCAATAATATAAATAATATTACGTTACTTTAATATTAGATTTTAAAAAATACGTTCTAAAGTTATTGTAAATCAAATGATTGTAAATCATAGGCTTTGTAATATTCTGACGTATGTATAGGCAAATTTATTGCAAAAATTCATTAGAATCCGTTCAGTAGTTTCTTGCGTGAAAGAGTAACAAACATCCATCAATACTTACAAACTATGGTAAGAATCACATTTAGATATGTACTAATATTAGTAGGATTACACCAACAATCAATTGCTGACTCAATAATGAGAACAATATTTCTGCCGTGAGTATATTGACGCCTCAAAGATCGGCCTCCTACTATATTTAAACAAATGCCTAAAAATTCATTGAATTCCTAAAGAGAATTAAATTCCTTTTCATCAAACTAGTTTAATTGAATCGTCTTATATTATTTCCGAGTGGATTTTGTAGCGTTCATGTTTTGCCCTAAATTGTTTATGGAATCGACATATAAGTGATAAAATATTCGTCATCTTATGTCCTATCATAACGTAATCCATTACATGTCTAAAAAGTTTTAGATTGTGAAGAATCGCTAAGTGGGTAAGTCCTGAGGTGATGGTTAAGTATGTCCATTTGAATGCAGCTAATATTTACCTCCTAATAAACGCGATGACTTCATCATCTGATTTTAGACTCTGTAAATATGTTGAGCATACACCGAAATGAGTTGGGCCTTCTCCACCTAAAATTATAAGAATTTAAAATACTATCTATAATTAAAATTATCGCCGGCATTACTTTTAAATAATACAAAAATTGCATCTTTGGCACACCAATCTGTAAGTAACTCTGGTTTTGCACAGTTTTGGAGAATTTATAAACAGAGATCGAATAGAGAAGAAAGGACGTAGGATACCTTTAAAAAGTACGTTGAAATTGTAGAAATATTGTTATAATTATAATATGCGTTAAATTTATAGTATTTCAAAATTAAATGCGCGAAGATAATTTTGACCTTGAGCCATTTTGAATAATTTAAATTTCATATTTTTTATCACTGAGGTCATGGTGAAAATTCGGTCGCGCTAGCTCAATTAGTGTGTCAGCGGATGCTTCAGCATGGCTCTTTCAAGGATATGACAGGGTAAAGACACTCACCCGGCCACTGTCAAAACCTTCCAAAGAGCGAAAACATTATTTTTTTTTTTTTTATTTGACCCGGAGAATAAATCTAATACACTTCGCTTCGTCGCTTCATGGTAAGCTCTTAGCTACGAGACTCTAAAGACTTGGAGGAAATCGCATTAATATAAAATATATTACTTACTCTGCGTTTTATATATGACAACAGCAACAGTAATATGTATTCTATTTGGGTGTGCTATAGGTGATGATGAAATTGAATAGAATCTTGGCTGAAGAGAAGGTAGTAGAGCAACTAGCAGCGAGGCTTGTGGCCGACATGATGGAATTTGAAGTAGGACTTCAGCCAGATTTGGATAGAAGTGATACCTCCAGTCATCATATTTATTGGAATCCTGAAAAGCAAAAAATATACAATCTTCACTACATGTCCCCTTTTTTTCAATATTTTGAAAAAAAAAACACAATGAAGCCAGAAGTAAGAACACTATTATTTGCTGTATAGTTGTATGGATCTTCATAACATATCTGATTAGGAAAAAATATTTAATCAAATATAAATACTTGTAACTGCTCTTTTATTGTGTATCGCTGAGTAAGTAACGATATTGGAGGCCCTTAAAACTGCCGCTGAAATGACGAAAAAAAGCGGGTAACACAACCAATGTGCGGAATGTGGCGCGGTTGTCAATGGGCGGTGTTCTTTTACCAAATAGGAGACCCACCTCCTCCTCCCAGTATACCATAAAAAATATATGAAGAAAATCAACACACTCTCAATGATGGTAAATATTATTCATACGATAATTATTTAAGGTTTTTACCTCAATCAATTCAGTTAAACATTCGGCATCACTTTTATCACTACAAACACTCGCTAAATACTTCAGGACCTTAGTCGAAGGTGGCGTCGTTATATCCAAGAATCTAGTAAATAAATCCCGAACTGACACTGCTGGCAGACGTTCATGTTTCTCCCAAGATTTTAGTGCACCTGTAAAAATAATAATATTCAACACTTTACATAAAATATTAAATAAATGATTCATATTTGTATATTTTTACGCAAATCTTATTTTTTTTAATCCATAAGGCCCTATGTATTTCTATATATTCCTCGGGTAATCGATTTAATTTTTACAGTAACCGGAACCAGAATCTTCGAGGTACAGTGATCTGAACAAGAACACCAATTATAATTGAACCTTTTTATTTCACATTGACTTACCAGTAGGAGTGAGTGTTTCTTTCATAAGTTGGAGTTGTACCGTTTTGTCAAAATCATCAATATCTTTCAGTCTTGATAGTATTGTGTCGACGATTTCTTTTTGATTACAGGCCATTATGCCGATATGATCCCCTGGTTCATATTTTAATTCCTCCTGAAAATTTGAATCTCAAAAATCACCCGATAAAGGAACATGATATATAATTAACTTCCTTTAATTGCCGCCCATGGGCAACCGTGTAGTGATCGGAGTTTCGCTGTTTATATTTACTGTTAGGTGGGGAAAGGTCTGATATTGTTATTAGCTCAACCGGTCAATTTTTTTTGTAAGTCCTTTTAGGTAGATTGTTTTTTTTTGTTATAACGGACAACGGAGCAGGTCGGTCTCCTATATGGTAAGAGAACACCGCCCACCGTCGACAACGGTACCACAGTCCACGCATTGGTTGTGTTGCAGTCGTATTACGCCGCTTTAGCAGCATTTTTAGGGGCTTCCGATATCCTCACTCATTCAGCAAAACAAAGTAGATGTACCGTTTCAAGTAAAACTACCATTTCACTCTGAGTATTCTGTGAGCCCGTGGTATCACTAGTATGAGTATTAATAAAACTAAAAATTATGAGAACTTACATCAACTTTCATATCAATAAATATGGTGGCTCTATCTGAAGAGTGATCTCCTAAAGGTCTATTATCATTCACAACACATGTCATTAATGTTTTCTTATAACTATGTTCCAATGCAGCTTTCATATTAACTTCTTTATCAACATTGCTAAATTTCACTGTTTCTTTAGTTATTGGAATCGCTCCGAAGGACTTTTGTGCATTTTTGACAGTATCATTCTCGTCAATACAGAAGGTCTCGCATGCAATCTGAAATTTTACACAAAACCTTTTCATAAAATAGAGAAATAAAACGTTATGGTTAATGTTAAACGCATATTTATAAAATATAAACTCTATTATATTTTAAGAATACTTGTGACATTATAAATTCTTATGACGTATTCGCCGTTCAATTTAAGATTTTTTGTTTGTTCTTTCATTGATCATGTGGCTGGGTGAGCATGTGGGTCTCCTATATGGTAAGAGAACACCGCCGCCCATGAACAACCGCGGCACAGTCCACGCATTGGTTGTGTGGCGGCTTTTTACGCCGTTTAAGCGCGTCACTTTTAAGGGCCGCCGATATCGATATACTTACTTACTCTGCGAAACACAGTACAAATACCGTTTCACGCTGAGTATTCTGTGAGCCCGTGGTATCACTTCGGACGAGCCGACCCACTTATTGCGTCAGAATATCCTTCAGCATGGCTCTCCCACGCGTAAAATCAATTTTGTTAGAATTTATCATAATATCAATAATAGTAATTTATAGTGTTAGCTTTACAACGTACATGGAATATATTTGATGACCAAGTCTTAAATTGCTGCTCCTGTCCATACATTTCATCTCCGCAATTCACATCCAGAAGTCTATCACCACCTAAATCTTTAAAAACTCTATCCACAGTTTTACCGAAGCAACAGAACTTTGGATATACACTAGAACCGAGCGCAAATACTGCATAACAAACATTGCTTAATGGTCCAATGTGTTCCGCTGATGATAGTCCTCCAAGGCTACCTATAAAGAAATAATATGTTATTACTAATTTCAATACTTCAACTAACCTACCAAATGTTGAATCAATCTACCGTTTTTTTATTGTATAGCGGACATTGGCTGCGTGAAATAGTAGTTGTACTTGAAACGGTGTTGCCATTGTGTTTCTTTGATTCAGTGAGGATATCGAGAGGCCCTTAAAATGCCGCTTCATCATCAGCCTATCAAGTCCACTGCTGGACATAGGCCTCCCCCAAAGACGCCCACCTGTTACGATCTTGCGATCTGGGTCCAACGGTCGCACGCGACCTTTGTGAGAACGTCTTTCCATCGCGTGGCGGGACGTCCCACTCTGCGTTTTCCGGTAAGCGGTCGCCGCGTAAGCGGCGTAATAAGCTGGCAATCCAAACAATGCGCGGACTGTGATGCGGTTGTCCATGGACGACGGATAATAAGATAATAATCTTACCATATAGGAGACCTACCTGTTCTGTTGTTCGCTATACCATATAAAATAAAAAAAGCGGAGGATCTCCTTAATAGTAACAGATCACCGCCGTCCGTGGACGACAGCGCCACTATCCACGCTTTGGTTCTATTGCCGGATTTTTGCGCCGCTTGAGTTGTATAATTTAACTCTCAACACTCTCACTCAGCAAAACACAGTACAAGTTTCAAGCTGGAATTCTGTGGCCCGCGGTCTGTTTTTTGGCATAGTTCTCCAAAGGATAAGACTGTGTAAGACCATTCGTCTAGCCACTGTCAAGCCTTTCCAAAGACCCAATAACTTATCAATGTTTTTCAGACCAAGGTTCGAAACCGGTACCCCTGACCTCATTTTAGCTTACAAAACCGTTCGGCCACGGGGCTCCGAAAATAAAGAACATATTTTCTGAACATATATAAACAATAACTTAATTTTAATCTGTTATTCAAAAGATAATCAAGAACTTTTTCATTAGTAAAATATTTTTATATATTAATTAAAATACATACACATTACACATCGATGGTCAATAGTTTGAATATTCTACGACAGTTGAATTTGAATTGTGAACGCACCATTGTAAAGTACTCACTTTTATTTGATTCCAATCGAGTCAGCGGTCGCTTGTATTCATTATTACTTAGACTGGACTCCAATCGAGACAATTGTCTTTTGTATTCATTGCGCGGTGTGATCACACTGTTTGCTCTCATTAAAGATTTTGGCGTCGGTGTTTTGTAACTAAAAGGAAGCTTACAATTCACAAACTTAAACAGACACAAATGCTAACCAATAAATGTTAATGAGAAGCAAATTTACTAATTGTGTGATTGTATAAACTTTACATTTTAATCTTAATATTGTAGTGAACGTGGTCAATTTTATATAAAATGATATTCAGTTTGGAATTATTTAAATTATGAATGTGCATATTAAACTTACTTCAAGCCATCTAACAGCTCGCTTTGATTTTTCTTCTCATTGTACAGCATTTGAAAGAGATGTTCGGCAAATGTCTAAAGAAAACGTTGTTATTGTTTTACTATATTTATGGGCTGTAGGTAAGATATAGACTTTAAGAGCTTCGTAGTTTTAAAAGTTGTTTTAAAAGTGTAGTGTACCATCAAGCGAGAGGTATCGGGTTCGAATCCCGATCCGGACAATTACAATTTAATTTATAATTTATTCGGTTTCTGGAAGGGCTTGATCTGGCCGGGCGAGTCTCTTAATACTGTCGCACCCGTGGGAGAGCCATGCTGAAACAAACGCTTACGCACTAATTGAACCGGCTCGTCCGAACTGATTCCACACGCTCACAGAATACTCAGCGTGAAACGGTACTTGTGTTGTGTTTCGCCGAGTAAGTGAGTATATCGGAGGCCCTTAAAAGTTCCGCTTAAGCGGCGTAAAAAGCCGGCAACACAACCAATGCGCGAACTGTGCGGTTGTTCATGGGCGGCGGTGTACTCTTAACAAATAGGAGACTCACCTGCTCCGTTGTCCACTATAGAATTTAAAAAAAATTGGGAGGCAAACATATGACACCCCCAACATATGCTGAATAGTGAATGCTATGCCGGCTTTTTAGGAATAGATACGCTGTTTTTTGAAGATCCACAAGACGTATTGGTTTGGAAATACCTCTGCTAGCGGCTGCTTCTATAGTTATGGTGAATTATAATGCATTAAAAGGCGCTGAGTTGTGGAACGATAAATATTGAGGAGATGTGCAAAAATTCATAGCTAATTTTAAGTTCACGAGATATTTGTGTAAGTCGTAGAGCGATAAAACTTATACCCCTTTTTATATATACGAATAAATATAATATAATATACGAATGTTCACGTGGAAAGTAAAACTATATGCCAGAATCCACGTAATGATTTAATGCAGGTGGTGTGTGTTAAGCGCTTTATGAGTTCAAAGTAGTAAATTAGTAGTCCTGTGTACAGAAACACAAATATGAGCTTGAGTGTATCGCAAAGTTTAGAAAACAAACAGACCTTATTTTGTTAAACACTTGTTGTATGAAATAATGTCCATGACTAGTTTATTGTGTGCACACCAAACTTATAACATACATTTTATTATGTCCTTAAAGACGTTTGTGCATTTATCCGGTTGGTATTAGGTAATTTTTACAGCCGTACATATACATACAATCGCACATACGTCTAGTACGGCGCTCGAAATTATAAAGTATATATTATATATTACAAAGGATATTGTTAAATGTAGAAATAAAAGGTTCATACTTATAGCTTCAACAATGCTTCTCTTAAATGAACGAAAGATTTGAAGGGTAAAAAAGTAAAAATAAAAATATATATGTATAAAAATACGAAAGATATCAGGAAAATATTAATACATTATTGGGACAACAACACAAAGAACATACAACACCATTCGCAGGTGGTTCACCGTTTCCAAAAGTTGAAGTAACGATCAGAAGGAGTGTTTCGTGCTCTATCGAGAACATGTCGTAATCTGCCATACACTGGACCTGTATAGGAAAAATAATATTTAAGAATCCTTGATAACTTTGGCTGCCGATAATTCATAGTCAAGCCTCATTCAGATTGAATTAATCCAAGAAATTGACATAAGATCTTATAACTTAGTATTTGTACTTCGCTGAGTGAGTGAAGATTTCGGAAATTATGCCGCTAAAATCCAGAAACATAGCCAAAGCGCGGATTAGGGCGTTGTCCATGGGCGACGGTCATCTCTTACCCTAGAAACGACTCGCTATACCATAAAAATGGTACGTATATAAGAAATTATAATATATGTTTACAGCATAATCCTAAAAACTAAAGTGTGAAGTACAAATGCATTCAAATAGTGGCAATCAACAGTCTTCATACAAACTTACCTGCGCATTGAACGCGTGTCCGAATATAGTCCCTAACTCCTTGGCGTATTGTTCAGATTTGCCGGTTTCAGTCGCGTACAATATAGTCGCTTTGATACGTTTAGACAGAGCCTGGCTGAACAGTTTCGAAGTAAACTTGACAGCTCTTGCGATTTGCTTAAAGTGGAATTTCCGACGCGCCTTGTTACCGTCAGAGTTGGCCCACTGATGGGTCTTCCAAGCCGGCTCCTGAAGACAATCGTGATTAGTCTAACGGAGTTATCAGCTAAGATACCTTATAAAGGAAATTACATTTGACCACAAAGAACGTATAAGATTGTTACCTACATCTTTTAATAGACTGTCAAATTACATTGAGTTTCTTGTCTGACACGTGAATAAATAATATGTAATAACTATATGTAAATAAAGCGAAATAAAATATGTATTGAAAATGTTGGCTCAACATTTAGAAATAAAATATTGTCTAATATATTTAATAAATAAAAATTTACGTTGTTAAGAAATATTTCTATAGTCTAATAAGGATTTGCTCTTTGCATGACACATATTAGAGAAGAGAGAGAGAAAAAAAACATACTTGGTAGTCATATGAAGGTCTTATGTGGTATAGAGCCATTTCTTGATGAAACACTGACGTGAGTGAAGAAGACATTGGTGGTACTATCCATATCCAATCCGATGGACAGCCGCCCCTGAAAGTAAAAACAATAATATTTTCACTATATTTTGATATTTCGTTCAAAAATATATACAAAAAATAATATATAATAAAAATATAATATTATTTAAAAAGTAAATACAACATCATTTTTAAAAAGGGGTAATTTTTATTTACAAAACTATCACCATTATCATCATTTCAGCCGTAAATCACATAACTATAGAAAAACAATATAATTTTTTAAAGTATTAACTAGGTTCATCAATTTCTTTGAAGTACCCAAAATACTGGCAATTTATTTAAGAGATATAAGAGTGAATTAGGGCGGAGGGTCACTGAGTTTGGTATGTCGCTTAAGTATGTAGCTGAAAAAGCCGGCAACACAACCAAAGCGCTGTTTGCGGCGCAAATTTCTATAGGTGGCGATGACAATAGTAAAAAAATACCATAGAACACATCTTAACCATTAAAGAAAATTCTTTGCTTTCATTTCTGTTGACATCAGTGAGTGTTTTGATTGGATGATTGATGACGAATTAATCATTTTTTAGTACCGGCTCTTATTTTCATTGTCCAAATGTTTTATAAACTGATCCGATGCGCTGTGGTGGTCGACTATAGATGCGTTGTCTCTATGAAAACTATGCAATACAGCAATATTTACTTCCACTAAGGCTTTATCCTTCCATAAAGAAGCATAGGAACTTGTGTCTAATCCCATTTTCTGTGCAACGGGCTGTAATAAACAAAATATTATCAAATAAAATGGATATATTTAATTGGAAAATAATTATCTAATGCATTGACTAGACGAATGTACTCATTAGAAAATGAATTTTGATATTAAAGCCATAAATTGTAAATTCCGCTTTATAGCAGTCTGTAGACTAACAAAAATGTAACTTAAATTAACGATTAATTTTCGTATATTTTTAAACAAACCTTTGACATTTTCAAAAAGACATAAATAATTTATCTCATTCTTTGTATGGTATATCGGGCAACGGAGCAAGCGGGTCTACTCTGTTAGAAATCACATCTGCCCATGGCCAATCACACCACATTTCGAAGTTTTTGGTTGATGGCCGGCTTTTTACGCAGGTTTAACTGTGTAATTTCAAGAGCCTCCGAAATCCACACTCACACGGTGAAACAAAGTAGTACTATTTCACGCTGGTATTCTGTGATCTCATGGTATCATTATTGATAATGTATTTAAAAGCTTAATTTTATTTTATAAATATATCGCCAATCATCCGCGGGACGGTAACGGACGGTAACGGAAACGGTAGTTATACTAATTTCGTTAAACGAGTGAGTATATCGAAGGTAATTCCGCTTAAGCAGTGTAAAAAGCCGGCAACACAACTAATGCGCGGACTGGGGGCACGGTTGTCCATAGGTAACGGCTCCTACGATATAGGAGACCCAACGGCTCCTATATCCGCTGTAT
>DWCF01007220.1:0-11024 GCA_018230265.1 Delias oraia | reverse complement strand
AAACACAGTACAAGTACCGTTTCACGTTGAGCATTCTGTAAGCCCGTGGTATCACTTCAGACGAGCCGTACCATTTAGTGCGTCCGAATATGCTTCAGCATGGCTCTCCCACGGGTATAACAGACATTAAGACACTCGCCCGGCCACAGTCAAGCCCTTATATAGATTGAATAAATTATAAATTAAATTATAATTTATAATTGCCTGGACCGGGATTCGAACCGGATACCTCTCGCTTCATGGTAGACCTATTAAACCACTTAGTTACGAGGCTTTCCGCAGGTTTCTTTATTATAGACGGTTATAATATACTTTAGAAGTATTACAAAACGCTTCTTGCCTCGTAGTAACACGTATTATTGAGTCGGTAAATTGCGTCGCTGAATCATTGAATCGTTCACCGCATGATTGTAGTTGTAGTCTACTTTTTAATATAAGACCGTACGTTTGAGTTCCGAAGCGAATAAATTATTGCGTATTCTGCAACATATCTCAGTGTATTATTTTTATTATTGAAGCAGTTTTGAAGTATTTCTTCCCGTGGAAGAGCGATGTTGAAGCATGGCTGATCACTAATTGAGACGGCTCGTCCGAAGCGATACCACGGGCTCACAGAACATTCAGCGTGAAACGGTAATTGTAAACGGTTTTACAGCATTTTTATAAAAACATGAAAATATAAAATAAATCAGTTGAATGTATCTTTGCATACGTGGCCTCTGAAAATACATAAAGAATAAAAGCCAGGACTATTTTATTATGGTATATCGAACAACTCTCTTATATGGTAAGAGAACACTGCCACCTGTGGACCACCGCACCACAGTTCGCGCATTGGTTGTGTTGAAAAAACACAGTAGAAGTTTCAACAGTTTGAAGTAAAACTGCCATCCCGAATATTATGTGAGCCTGTGATATCACTTGGGACGAGCTGGCCCAATTAGTGCGTTATCATTTGCTTCAGCAAGGCTCTCCCGCGGGTGAAAATATACGGCAGATGTTTCTTAATGATAGATAGGTTAATACGTAAAATTCATGAAAATAGCTGTCACATCAGAGTTATTCAAATAATGGCGGGCGACGATTCTTCTAGCGCGTATTTGACTTGGGAGTTTATTACAAAACTCGCGCAACGCGTTCGACGTTATTAAATTGTACTTTTACCGTATATCAAATGTATAACGTATATTTTATTCATTAGATCTGCAAAGAAAAATACACATCAAATTAAAGAGTTGTAAGCGTTTATTTAAAATGAATTTCTATTCTTTCTTCTCGCTATAATTCAAGAAAGATTGGATTTTATTTTATGAATACTGAAGCAAACATACATGAAGCTCACCTAGGTTAAGCAGTCCTCAGCTATGGACACCGCCCAAGCCTTACATGGCCGCGGTTGCTTTTCCGGCCTTTGAATTTGAAAAGTTATTTTTATCCAAGAAAAGCTTAAACGGTAAACATATAGAACAAGAAAAAATACAATACAAACTGTTCCTATCTATAACATTAGGTATATACGATATTTGTTTTCTTAGAACTAAAAAATATTTTTTGATAATTATTTAATATTTATAGCTGCTTACAGCAATTTGTTTATTTTTACTATATTTTTGTTGTTATTATACAACATTATTGTATTAATATGTTTGAATATTAAATTACATCATAAATTAGTTTTTACACAAATAAATGTGATCTTCCTTTAGATTATATTTATAAGAATATATCTATGTATTGAGTTTAAACTGTTTCTGAAATAGAACGTATTGTTCTTTTATCATAAATTATAACTACTGTATTACTTTAAAACCCACTTTTGTTTGCCTTTTGTTAGAAAATACTCCCTTTGAATCATTGTTGTTGGTTAAACATATTATTTACCATTCAATTGTTTTGTCATTTATTCAAATTGAAAACCATTTGGATGGTTTCCTGCTTATTAAAATTATAGGTATTAGTTTTAACAAATTTAAAGAATTATGTAATTCTTATGATAAATAAGAATTACATACTTAAATTTTAATACTTAATTGATATGTATCAACAAGTTGTTTTTTATTAAAATTCAGAACGATTTATAAATCCTAACAATCAAACAAATTACTACATATTTTAAAACATATCCAATTAGTAATATTCCACTTTTCCAATACAGGCAAATAAAAAACCAAGTTTCCTAAGACAGAAATTGCACACTATATTATATGATATTCTAATTAAATTCTTACCTCCATATTTTATAATTTATTAAAAAAATATAATTGCAAAGATTCTCTTTGTGAGCGAATAGAACGCAAATGTAATAAAAGTCCTTTGTGCAGGAGACATGTCCCGTTGCATGTAAATGCATATGATAATTTCATGTATTTATTTTGTAATGTATATATCATATTATATATATACGGTTAACTATTTTCTTAGAAGGTATCCAACAAGTAATAACTAGAATGTGTGGCTCTGTAATTAAAGAAACGACATTTAAAGTTTATTATTACACCATCGATCCCTGATTATAATATTATGTGCTATGCCACGTATCATGCCGACTACAGAATGACACTAGAATGACATTAGAAAGACAATCACGCCTTCACCGACGCTTGTGACAGCGCGGCAAATATAAAATTAAAGAATTTATTTCTTTACATATATATAAAATAATTTTGAATGGATATCAGAAAACAGAGTCCCAAAAACACATAGTAAGTAATGCTACAGATACTATAATCTTTACTTATTTTATACAGAGGTAAAGATTGTGACGTTTATGAGAGGTTAATCTCTCTCTGGATCTATTGAATCGATTTTAAAATTTCATTCATCTATAGAAAATTACGTTACAAGTGATAAACAAAGTCTCTCATCATCATTATCATCATCAGCCTATTCAAGTCCACTGCTGGACATAGGCCTAACAAAGGCTATGTTTTCATGAAAAAAAGTGTCTTCGTGATAGTAGGATTTGCAAAGTCGAAGAAAAATGATCGAACTATAACGATGTGAGATGTTAGAGATATATGATTGTAGAGGAGAGTTGTAGGAGCTTAATGATGCATAAAAAATCTGATATATATGTCTAACTTTCGTCATTTATATGGGAAAACAATGTTTCCTGTGACAGCTAGTTATTTATAATAACAGAATATCATAACGTTGCCTTCGGTTTTTTAATGGTATAGCGGACAACAGAGGTGGTGGTTCTCCTACATGGTAAGAGAACACCACCGCCCATGGATAACCGCGCCACAGTCCACGCATTGGTTGTGTTGCCGACTTTTTACGCCGCTTAAGCGCCATTTTTAATGGCGGCTGATTTTTTCATTCTCTCAGTGAAACAGAAAAAGTACCGTTTCAAATACAACTACCATTTCATGCTGAATATTCTGGTATTCCGTGGTATCGCTTCGGACAAGCCGGCCAAATTTGTACGTCCGCATATGCTTTAACTAGCTCTTCCACGGGTGAAAAATTTAAATAAAAAAGATAGTTAAAAAAGTTTAAATGAAAACTTCTTTGAAACATTTAATATCATCATTATTTACCTACATCTAATACTTTAATATCTAGGCTGAAAGCAACACGCTTTACAAAGAGGATTTGTTTGTTAATTAAAGACCATAGACAGTAAAATCTTAGACCATACTAATTAGATTAACCACGAACCATTTGGTTTCCTTATTGAAACCGAATGAATGAGAGTAGAATTGGATTACTTAGGTTATGTTTTACTTTATGGTTTATTATCTTTGCTTCAGGCTTAATTGAAACTGTAGTAGAGCCAAGACCAATTAATCAATAATGACCTTTCAGCTATGAATTATTATTTGAGGACCTTCAAAAAAGAGCGTACCTATCCCTTTTATCCCTTTTAGACCGGCAACGCATCGGCTTCCCTACAAGGGCTCGAGGTGTGCATGGGCGAAGGAAGTAAAAAAAAGTATATTTTTCTTTTAATATTTCACCCGTTTCGTATTTTAATAACTTTTTACCCGTGGGAGAGCCATAATGAAGTATATGCGGGTGTATTAAGTAGGCCGGCTCGTCCGAAGTGATATCACGGGCTCACAGAATACTCAGCGTGAAACGGTACTTGTGTTTCTCAGAGGGAGTGAGGATATCGGAGGTCCTTAATAGTGCTGCTAAAGCGGCGTAAAAAGTCGGCAACATCCAATGCGTGAACTGAGGTCTGGTTGTCCATGGGCGGCGGTGTTCTCTTAGCATATAGGAGACCCACCTGCTCCGTTGTCTGCTATAGAATAAAAAAAATATATATATCATAGGATATAATTATGAAAGAAAGCATAAACTTTATAACTATTCCTATCTCTTTCGTACTAAAAAGAATGTACAGCGATATTTACAACTTTTATAATTTCCGCCATATTTGAATTGTTCCAGATAATTAAAGCGTAAGAATGGCATTCCTCGCTTCTAAATTCCTTGGGAGTGTATAACTATATAGATTGTTCAAGACATTTTGTCTGCTTATATAGTAATAAAAATAGGGATATCATCAATAAAAGAGTAAATAAGTGTATGTTTTGATAACAGGCATTGTTAATTTATTTTGAGATTATTTCGTAAGGCGCTATTTCAATTAAATTCATACAATTATTTATTTTATGTCTTTCTTGAAAAAGTACAAACACATAATATATTGTTAAATAAAATTGTTCTCCAATGTTTGTATAAACAAGAAATGTCAATATACAAGACAACCATATTAATATTATATCTATTCGTATAAAAAATTATTTTTCGGTATAATAAACTGACAATTCAAAGATAAAAATAAAATTGATACATAAAATACTTTGAAGTTACAAAGCAATTTATTTGTCGTTAGGAATATAAATGGAATAGATTGTCGATATCAAAAAATTACAATAATTACGCAAGTAAAATATATCGTCAGTTTCTGTCGTCCTATGAAACGATTTCAATCTTTACCATATTTTGTAATCATTTATAATAATTTATTTTCTAAGCTTTATAGATAAATTATAGATAACCATAGGATTATACTTTTGTTTTAAATAGGGAATAGTCGTTCTCTGTTGCCAGGTTATTTTCACTGCCTAACAAAGTCTGCAATTGATTTCCAGTACTGCCGGTCCCCCTAACGGTCCTACTTTCATGGCATGAGTGCCACTTGGAAAACACTATATTAGGTAATTTCCACCGGGAATAAGCTGAGGACAGACGTAGCAAATGGGAAGTTAGTTGCCTCATTATAGAAGTCACAGCTGGTTAGCAGGAATACTAAATCAAAAAGTAGTCTATTAAGAAAAAAATATGAACTTCATCATTATTCATCATCATTTCAGCCATAAGACGTCCAATGCTGGACTCACCCTTGGACCTCCATGAATACCTGTCGAAGGCAACCTGCATCCAGCAACTGATCCTTCCTTCATCCTGCACTTATAGTAAAAATAAATTAGAATTCACCAGTGTTTATTTTCGTTGTATAATTAGGGATGTCACAAATACAGCGAGCGCCATAGATTAAACTATTGGCAATATGATTTTCATATTAGTTATATTTAATTTATTTTATTTTATTTAAATTGTTCCATATTATTTAATTTATTTCTAATTAGAATATTGTGCTGCTAGATAAAAGACTTATGCCATAAAGTTTCAGTTTTTTTGAAGCAGTATGTAGATCGTATAAAATAAGAAATTGTCAAATAGGTAAATGCGTTGTTTTGCACCAAATATATTGTACGAAACGAAGCAGTGTTCGTTCAATTGCCTTGCCACGCCTCGCTAACAAGCCCAAGTTAGGTCTAGAGCGGAATTCAATATCTGCAAGGTTTCAGTGAATGGAGATGCGAACTCAAACGTTTGTTACAAAGCAACTGCGAACAACTTTGTTCTACACGCTGTTCTACAATTAGATTTTGGAGTGAAGGCTTCATAGATGTCTTAATGCCTTAGTGAGAGCCTCCCTCTAAATATTATTTAATTTCCTATTTCTCTATGTATTCAATTGTTCTTATAGCAATCTCCGCAATCTCTTATAGCAATTTCCTAATAGAACGAGAGTGACAAAATATTTTAAAAATCTATTCTATTTCCCGTGGGAGAGCCATGTTGACGCACTAATTGGGCCGGCTCGTCTGAAGTGATACCACGGGCTCACAGAATACTCAGCGTGAAACGGTTCTTTTGACTGACTATTTCTTACCTTTTTTTATTATTATTTTTTACTGTCTTTTTATGTTGTGACTATTTTTATCGCTTCTTAATATTATATTAATTTTGTGTAAATCTATGAAACAAAAATTATAATTACGTAATAAGTGATAAATTATCTAAACTAATTAGGAGAAACCTTTGCTTCAATTTGCATTTCCAAAATATATCTGCTAAATATGACTTAAGAGATATCTCAGTTGAGAAATAAAAATTTTCTACAGCGTAGAACAATCAATCAACGTTGTCAAAGGAATTGTACGGGAGAGCAAAAATATTACTAACAAATCTGCCTTTGCTGAATGAATTGATTTATTTTTACTGCGTAAAGAAATAAAAATTGTTATTATATGAATTGGCTGTCTTTTAAATATTTTATACGTTTACTTTTTCATTACGAAATGTAATTTTTTATACCAAATTTTAGGAAAGGAATATTAAAAAATATAATAACCACAAGTGTATAGAAATATTAGCAAACGATGGTTTATTCAACAACTTCTTGTGAAAGAGAACTCCTAATGATTCTCATTTATTTCTGTCTTTTTTGTACGATACCATAATGGAAGATTTTTATGTCATTTTTCCATCCTACATCATTCACTTTTAAAAAAAAGTTTAGTTTCAATGATAGGATTCTTTAATAGTACTAGATATATTTTTTTAATAACACACAAAATTAATATTATTGTTATACTTTGAAAATTATATCTTTATTTGATTATATTATTTGTTATCTTTATAATAAATTGGCAAAGTACGGCGAAGTGATATTTAGTATACAGTCAGATGAGGTTGCTTATTAAACTTTTCCTGAAAACCGTAATTACATGACCTAGTCAAGTTTTCAGCTGAGTCTCCTGTTTTCAGTCACTTCATAATTTTATTTATCGTCTCTGCTGCTACACTCTGAATTTATTATATTTATGTAACATATAATAATATTATATAATAATATTAAAATTGTTATTTATACGCATAGTTAATTCTTTAAATATAAATTAAGTCTTAAAAAGATTCATAATTTTCAACAACTATTTTAGACTTGAAACACTGCGATATTAAGTAGTAATTCATTTGAATTTCTCTTACTTTAATTTATACTATTAATCCAAAGTCGTTCTTGCTAACAGTATTACAAAGTCCGATAATTTAAAACAATTTTGAGAGGTCAGTAATATGTGAAACCACGAAGTTTCTAAATTAAGAAAACGTTTGAACCATACTAGACTACCCCGGGGTATTTAAAGTCTAGAGACTAGTATTAGACACAGAAATTGATTTAATCTCAACAGAATAATAAACCTCAAACCGGCTAGACGGGTAAATAATAAATATCTTTACACAAAATCGCTTTTTTAATAAATCAATTATATGTCATATTATAACATAGTGAATTTTAATATGAAATAGTAAATAGTATAAGAAACAGAGTGTAAGATTGTGAAACCTTTTACAATTATTGTATCTTTTTTACAAAAAAAATATAATTTTGCTATTCAGAATAAAATTAGTTCTGTGGAGTCAGCTACCAGCAGGGGTATTTCCAAACCAATACGACTTGAGGACCTTAAAGAAAAGAGCGTACATATTCCTTAAAGGCTGGCAACGCAACCGCGGCTCTGCAAGGGCTGGGGGTGTCCATGAGCGGAGGGCCGCTTGCCCTAGGCGAGCCTCCAGCTCGTTTGTCACTGATTTTATATATAAAAAATAGTTGTAAATAAACAAAAATACAATTGTTTTTTTATATTATCGAAGTTTGTCCCTAGGAACGACAACTCCATAGACATACAAATTTAATTTAGTAAGTAAGATCAATTCGGTTGACTCGCTTAACCAAAATGTGATCATGGACGGTACATTAGGAGTGAAACAAAAATATAACTTCATTTTCTTCATTAAAAACCCACTCAGCATTGCTATCAATACAAAATTTTAGTAAATAGGGTTTCTAAGCGGATGTGCTGACTTCCAATTCGCAGAATGCAATTTCCGCTTATAAAGCACAGTGCTAATCAGTAATACGGAATACTTATTAGAGTGAAATGTTGGCTCTCCTATATATACAATTGTCTGGCGTTTGGCTCCCAGCCAGCGATGCGTAGCCATCTCCTCTTGCAACCATTTAATTAATTTCAATAATTTCTTCATACCGATATCAAACTGTTTTTCAAATTTGAATCTCAAAAATGGAATATATGATAGAATAGATATATGTTTAAACTTAAAACGAAACCCATATATGTTTTATAAAAATACAGTTTTAACAAATTTGTTTGCTTTTAACAGACTGCACAAACGCTATGTCCTAAACTGAATGAAATTTCGTTCAGTGCTGTGAAAACATAGTTATGCATAAATAAAAGGAAAAAGAGATAGAAATATTTTATGATAAATAAAATATGTTATAAAATACGTATAATATTTAATGCAGTTCGCAGTGTGTCCGTGACAGTACGTGAGTGGACTCCACGTATAAACCTATTTTCCGCCCAGTGCTTGTAGGTTGAGAAAAACTAAGTCAGTGAATCTTGTGTATGTATTAAGATTAATTTTCTGTTATTGCATACAGTACAGTCTTACAGACAAATTTTAACAATCTACATTGATTAGGAAACCAGTTTGATCGTCTATTAATATCACATTTTTTTAAATAAAATAAATATATCTATAAAATTTCATTATGATAAATGTAAAAAGAGAAAAAGTTGTAAAAATATTCTACCAATATGCTAAATTAAACCTTAGTATTATAGATTATTATACAATAAATATAAATGGTCCTTTGGCGTTGTTTTCTCTAGAACACCAGATAAGGAGTTCAACCATGTATCTGTCAACAAAATATGTTCATAATATGGGGGACGTGCAAACTAAAACCGCGGTTGTCATGGCAACGTGCCAAGTAGTTGTGTCAAGTGACACTGGAAGCAAACATTAGCTACACTCGGTTTTAGGATTTGCCAAGCTTCAATTCAATTCCAACTGTTTGCTTGAATGCCTTAAGAACATTCTGTTTGCGCCATATCTTAGCGGAGCTTTCCCGTTCGATATTTAACTTTGTATAATATCTCTAGCTTTATGGATAGATGCGATGTCGTCACGGGTTAGGAATTGCGAAATGGTCGTAGATATAAGTTGCTCAGTCGAGGCTTTGAGGATTACTATAGTTCGTTGGTCTCAGTCTACTTACGAACAAACATCAACCAAAATCCGAATAAATTTCTATATTCTCAGTCAGCATAAATAAATTTCACATAGAAAAGATTTCATAGAAACATATTTGTTCTCTAAAACATATTTCACTTGTAAACATTTAATATTTTTTTTAAATTCTTAGAATATATTGTATTAAACTTCTATTACGTAAATTTATAACTCTTGTTCCGTTGTATGATATGTAGGAGGTGTCGTTTTGAAGACGTATATGAGACGTTAGATGATATGTGAAATCTTTTTCCAAAGTATTTTAGGCTCACTACAATAGCTTAAAGTTAATAAATCACGGATTCTCACGTAACCTACTCTACACTACGCTGACCGATCTCACCTTCATTTACGGGATTTTCTAATGTTATTTATGGGCACGGTAATAAATATGTCGTTGCTAAGATTTGTGTTCCTTTTTTACGTCATACAGTAAAAGGTATTTGTGGAAAGAGCTTTTAGGGCTTCAGTTCAGTTATAAAAAGTAATTGTTTGTTTGGCATGGGTGTTTATTTTTATATTAATACAATTTAAGTGATTTTGTTTTGAGGTAGATAATTTTGATCACAACCAAGATCAACATAGTATGAAAAGTAGAATTTAGTCAAATTATATATTTAGTTTTAAAATAATAAATCAACACGATTTTTATATAAAAATGTAAATTTCAAATAAAACTTAAAAGCACTCTTGTTATTCTTGTTACATAAATTCACATACACAGTAATATAGCTTTACAATGTCTAAGCGATAATAAGGGAAGGAGTGTATAGTCCCTTTGGACAGAGAAGATTGGATTACTTACTAAATGTGCGTACTATAACTTAATCTATCCTTCTACTCTTCGTAACTTCGGATTCTACAAGCTATATCTTTAAACAAAATGTTTGAAAATCATTTAACATTACGTATCGCGTTATTTCAGCTTACAAAGCGGTAATTTGATAATGCGCATTGTATCTCACTCAAATATTATTACCAACGTTGGAACGCTGTCATTCGCAGCCGTTATTCGTTACCCAAGTAATAATAGAAATAAATATTCATAAGCCAGGAAGAGGAAAATCGATATGCATTCATTAGTAGCTGGCTTTGCTATGTCTTGCCATTAACATCTGAATCCTGGTCTTATATTCGTGTCTTTAGCCGCTTTGTTCGCTCAAATAAATGCGTCATTTTAATTTTCATCTTTATTAGATGTCTTCATTCAACCCAAATAAAATATTTAATAATTTCATATCATAGTTTCGTGACTGTGATGCATATTTTTACTTCTGTGTATGACTTCAATATGTGATACTTTTGCGTATTATCAAATTTTGAAAATATATGAAAATAGAAAAACCGTCTATAAACACAGTGGAATTTCTTCTTTTTCCTTGCAAGTTTTTTTGAAAATAATAAATAGAATATTATAGCATTTTCGTTATAAATTAAAGTTTATAATTATTTATCTTATTATATAGTATAATGATTACCATTAAGAGTCGAAAGTAAATTTTATATAAAAATATTTGAGGAAAACGAATATCAAAAAGAAAAATTGTTTCCGCCCGGGATCGAACCGGGGGCCTTCTGCGTGTTAGGCAGATGTGATAACCGCTACACCACGGAAA